>LPNX010119443.1:6395-70191 GCA_001517045.1 Pseudotsuga menziesii
CTGCACCTGCGCAAACTCAGAATCCACCTACTACCCAAGGGCAGGTTTACACCCAAGAAAACCCGCCACTAAACCAGAACAACCAACGCAACTAGGGCCAACAAAACCGCGACAGAGGCCGCAATCGTGGGAACAACCAACAGACCGAGCAAGCTCGTCAACACCCTAATCCCCCCGCTAATAATAACGCGGCCCCTACCAACCAAAACCCTGATCGCCCGCCCAAGCAGGCTAAAAACCCTAATTTGCGAACGAACTATCCTTGTTCTGTTTGCGGGGTCTATGGCCACTACACCCATTTTTGTCCACTTATGGAGCGAGTCCAATAACTTTTGGCTACTGATAGACTACGCCAAGGACAGGCGGCTCCTCAAGCACCACCCAATCCCCCACAACCTTAGCAGCCACCTTTGGTACTACAAAACCCCTTACCAAACCAAGGCTTAGTGAACACTGAACCGTTGGCTCCCCCTCCAGCTAATGCGCCCATCCAACAAATCACCTACGCGGATCCTGATCAACCCATATTTGACTCAGGTACCCACCATCTGTTGATGATGTCCTCCGATGAGGTCAACCTCCAGACTCGGCGGAACCAATATGGCTCCACCCCGGAAGCCCCTCCTTCCAATAACCCCACTAACGCTCATCCCACTGATCAGACGTTACATATACCTCCACCTCCACTAGATGGAGTTCCCAAAACAGCCCGTTTCCCACTTCGCCGTATCAACAACAACCCCAGTGCGCGGGCTGCGTCTAACTACAACATTGTCGATGATTTAGCCCAATCCCCCACAGCGATGTCTGCGTTAGAAGTCTTGAAAAACTGCCCTTCGCAGCATAAGACTTTACTCTCAGCCATTGGAGCTATCGATCCAAATGATTCGCAGTTAATGGCATTTGATTTGGACCAATCCGAACCCTGCCTGCCTTGCAATTTATCATTCCAAGTTTCTGTTTCCATCCGGAATTTTGTCGTCCATCACTGCATTATTGATGAAGGTGCCTCTACATGTGTCATGCCCATCTCCATCTGGTAGAAAATGGGATCCCCCCCTCTCCAGCAGTCCTCTACTGCGTTGCGAGCCTATGACGGCCATTCAGCTCAACCACAAGGCCTATTGACCAATGTTCCCGTCCAGCTGGCTGGCAAAACCGTCCTAATCAACATCGAGGTTATCAATGCACAGCTTGATTACAACCTTTTACTTGGCCGCAGCTACATGTATGCCATGCGAGCAGTCGCTTCTACCATTTTTCGTATCATGATGTTCCCCCATGAGGGACGCGTGGTCACGGTTGACAAACTTACTTACCACGATCCCAATGCCCTTGCGGCGCCCGAAAATGTTCTCCCCATGGTGGAACAACCTATCTCGGGTGCCACCAACACAGTCGTTTCTTCTATAGGGCCCGTACTCCCCATGGTTGAACAATCTATTTCGGATGCCACCACCTCATTCGTGTCTTCAGTGGGTCCCGGATTTTACTCAGATGCGCCAATGACCTCGACCTTCCCATCTATTCCACCCCCGTCTCCTACCACCAAAGTATCCGATCTATGTACCCTGTCCCACATCACGCGGACTCCTACTAATCAAACGCCTTTGTTGCCTAAACCCCCTTTGGTACCTAGTCACATTGGTGCTACACCCATTCATACCATTCCTTTCCTCTTCCCTCCCTCAGGAGTGGCTAGCGCCCCGGTCATGGCTACCCTCAACCTCCCTGGTTTAACCTTAGGGTTACCCGTTTGGTATCTTTCGCCTCCCGTTCGTCCCCCGACAGCAGATGTCGTCCTGAAACCGGTGCAACCCATCATCACTACTAGTCAACCACCTCCCGGTGTCGCTACCCCATCACCCTCCGCAAAACCTCCCCCTCCTCTTACCAAACCAACTGGGGGCAGAGGCCCCCAACCTTACACTGCTGTCCCACCTGCCAAGACAGTCAAAAACCCCCCTGTGTTTCGTGCTCCTCCCAAATGCGTGCTATGCGATGAGTTGGGCCATGCGACTCACCTATGTCCTCAGTTACCAGCATTAAAGGAGTACATGCAAATGCTCGACGACGACCCCACCATCCCGGTTGTCCATCTAGATCCAACCCCTACGCCTCGCGACAAATCCCTGCGCACTAACCACTCCTATGCCTTATGCGATGTTTACGGGCATTACTCCCATCACTGTCCCGATCTCCCCGAGTACAGGCTAGCTCTCTTTGATATGAACAATCTGGAACTTGAGACGGCACCACTCATTATTGAGGAAATCCATTCCCCGGTCTCTTCCCCTTCTGAAGAGGTTAATACCACTCTCTTTGAGATGAACATTCTGGATCTCAAGATGGCACGCCTCACCATTGAGGAAATCCATTTCCCGGTCTCTCCCCCTTCCGGAAAGGTCAATCCCATTTTTTTTGAGATGAACCATTTAGATCTTGAAAAGACATCACCCACCATTGTGGAGATCCACCCCCCGGACTCTCCCTCTTCCGGAGAGATTAATACCATATATATGATCTCTTCCGTCACTACACCCCCATCAATCGATTTGACGAGCCAAACATTCCGTACGGATGAGGAAATTCTTGAAGCTCTCACTGCCCCGAATTATCCTTGGGATGACATGCACCATCGTTCCTACTTCCTCCCAGATGAATCTTCCTCTAACACTGCTACCCAATTTGCAGTCGAGTCCAAAGACTTCCTTCCCCCCAAGGTCGACTGGTTCAAAGACCCTATTCCTGCTCCTGACGCCTTCGAAGAGAGTAACATGGCCAACATCTCACCTGTCATCCAAGTTGATATCGCTGGATTCTTTTTTCCGCGCTCGTGATGATGCTTGAGATCATTTCTCGCTCTCACTTGGTACAATTTCAACATTGTGTCCAGACACCACTCATCGCCTCGGTTTGCGTGCCACTTTGGCCTCTCTCCGTTTTTAACACTTTTTATATCGCCGGATTCATTTTTCCGAGCTCGTGATGATGCTTGAGATCATTTCTCGCTCTCACTTGGCACAATTTCAACATTGTGCCCCGACACCTTGTCGCTTCGGTTTGCGCGCCACTTCGGTCGTTCTCCGTTTTTCACACTGTTGATATCACTGGATTCTTTTTTTCGTGCTCGTGATGATGCTTGAGATCATTTCTCGCTCTCACTTGGTACAATTTCAACATTGTGTCCAAACACCACTCGTCGCCTCGGTTTGCGCACCACTTCGGCCGCTCTCCATTTTTAACACTTTTTATATCGCCGGATTCATTTTTCCGAGCTCGTGATGATGCTTGAGATCATTTCTCGCTCTCACTTGGCACAATTTCAACATTGTGCCCCGACACCTTGTCGCTTCGGTTTGCACGCCACTTCGGCCGTTCTCCATTTTTCACACTGTTGATATCATCGGATTCATTTTTCCGCGCTCATGATAATGCTTGAGATCATTTCTCGCTCTCACTTGGAACCATTTCAACATTGTGATCTGACACTTTGCTGCCTCGATTTGAGCGCCACATCGGCCGTCATCAGATTGTTCCACACTTTTTTACATGAGCCATCCACTCCTGTCATACTGCAAATGTTTCGTTATTTTGCCACCATTCATTCACCCCGCAAGGAGGCCCACCAGTGTTCCCCCCCACCCTCAGTACTGGTCATCATAAATGTTCCTTGATTGAACACTTCCTCCTTTCCTGGCCATTATTTCAGAGTCTTCTTATTTGCTTTCAGACTCCTTAAAATTGAAAGCAACCACGAGCATGAATTGTCATGGGCTCGTAAAATCCACATGACAGTACCATTCCATCATTTCAGAGTCTTCTTATTTGCTTTCAGACTCCTTAAAATTGAAAGCAACCACGAGCATGAACTGTCCTAGGCTCGTAAAATCCACCGGACAGTACCATTTTATATCCACACTTCTTCTAAGAAGTACCCCCGCACCTCTTGGCGCTATGATCGATCATCTCGGCAGCACCCCCAATCAGGTCGCCTTTGTTCAGAGTATTCTGCAGTCTCCTACCATTTTACCATAGCTTGAGTCTCCCTCAGCCCATTCATCCTCAGATACTATACCGATATGATCCCTTTACCACCAGTCAGTCTCATATGCTGCTCGATCATCCCCGCCATCATACTCTGAACAAAGGAAGTTTGAGTCCACCCACTCTACTTGCCCAGTTATTCCCCCCAGTTTATCACTCCTGCCATCAATACTATCACAGTTCGGTTTTTTACCTCGCGCTCCTGTCAAGGAAACATCATTGCCTTGATAGTTGCAGGTCTCCCTCTGTCGATGACAACCCCTCTATTCCAGAGGATAGACCTAGAGGCCCCTGCGCCTTGGACCCATCACCATCTGTGGTGGGTGTCTACGGACCATTTTGGGAGGAATCATCATTGCCTCTCCGAATCGTTGTTTCTAACATGCTCGACTTCAGCACCTTTATCGCATCGTTGAGAATCGCGCAGGAAGTGTATCCTTTCCATTACGTGTCGAAGACCCCGGATTTCCCCCGACTCTAGCACATTGGTGAGTCACTTTGGAACGCCCAGTGATATGTTCCTGTGGATGTCTGGGCTGCGTTGGAGATTGTATTCGGAAGCCGTCCAGTTCTATGCTTCCTTGAGTACCCAGTTCAGTTCCAGATCAGTGTACCATTGCACGTATGACCGTTGTCACTTTGATCCAGCAGCTCATCAGTTCCTTCGGAACCACTTTTACTAGCACTACTGTCATTTCAGTGCCTCAGTTGGTCAGTTCAGACATGGTCAGCCCAGCAGTATGTTCCAGCATTGTGTCCCCTCTAGACACTTATGATATACACAGTGGTTTTCTATGTATCCTACAGGTCCCTCTTTTCGGGCCTCACAGTTATTTTTATGTATCTTGATACGAGCATGGGAATGCCCGCCTCGTCCAAATTATCAGATGATTCCTCATCCATTATTGAGGTTATGTACTTTTCAGTCCTTGCAGGTGGTTCGAGATCGTTGTTCCGGGATTCAGTTGGTTCCTTCTCTTCTCCACACTTCAGCAAAAAAAATGAATATGACTTATGATGTCCATCGGCCATACGATGAGCTCCTGCCCTCGCACATCAGGGGGCAATCTGTTAACACCCAAAAATGGTTCACTACCTCATCTGCCCCATTACATGGCTCATTTGTCCATTTTCCTACCATATTTCCATCAAAAACCCATAAAACCATGTAAAAAGCCTCCAAAAGGCTTAAAATGCCTCCAAAAGGCCATAAAACCCTCTTTTCAGCTAAAAATATCCAAAATTCCTCCAAAAAAAGCAAAAATATCCAAAAAGGAAGAAAAAATATTAAATAATGAGGAAATGAGGAAAAAACCCTAAATAGCTGAAACCCTAACCCTAAAACCGCATGGTTTTCAATTATAAATAAGGGGTGGAAACCCCTTATTCGATATCCACAATCACAAGTATCCTGCCTCTGCCAAAATTGCTCGTGAAACCATAGCTCACCATTGAAGCTACTTTCACCGTGAGAGCCCCTTTTGGCCCATTTCCACCATTGGAGAAAGAGAAGAAGCAGCTTGAAGCTCGGAGCTACCGACTCGGATCACCGCAAAGGGCTTCACCAACCTTCACATTGAAGGTCAGATTAATACAAAGTTACTATTTACTCTTTACTGTTTTGTTTAATGAACTTGTTTAGATTTAATTCTCATTATTGTTTAGCATCTTTTTTATTTCAAGTTATAGTTTTTAATTCATATACCATTGAACTGCTACTAAGGAATCCATTGTCCTTAGTAGGTACTCATCCGTACAAGCTAGGGCTCAAACCCTAGCAACAACCCTATATCTAAACATGTTTTTGAGAACAACAATGTTAGCATTCCAACTGGGGAAGATAATGAGGATGATGGAAAGAAAGTGTGATATCTACATGTTTTTTTTCATCATTTACATATTGAGATATCATTTTGTTACTGTTATCTTTGATTGTCTAATTATATTGTTTGTTTAAATTTTATGTTATGATAGTGGAAATGGAAATTTGATTATTGGATGAAGTGTTTAAACAATTTCAATTGGTTAACAACCAACATGATGCAACAAATGGTTTATGTCTTTGAAGTAATTTATGATTGTATGGAATGATTATGTGGTATTGTCTAGATTACTCATACTATGTCTTGTGTATACATATAAATACACCATGAAAACAACTTACATGATTCAATTTTATTTTTGTGAAAGTAAAGTATAACATATTATTTTGGAATTGAAGGTGTTCTCTAATTTCTATATTAATATTGCAGTAATGCTTGTATTTTATATGATGTTTTTGTTATAAATAATATTAATAATTATAATTGCATTAATTTATTACATTTATGTTAGATTAATGTAATGTTTTTTTATTAGATGATTGTATGAAGTTCAATTAATTTATGGCATTGACAACAATGTAAGTTACAAGAAAATTTAAGTTTCTATACAATTTATGGCCTTGATAACAATGAAATTTACAAGAAAATTTAAAGTGCTCTCTAATATTTTCTCCATCAATATTTGAATTTTTGTATTTCATGATGTTTTTGTTATAAATTATAATGCTAAGAATTGTTATTGCATTAATTTATGAAACTTTATTTATAATGTTTGAAAAAAAAATTGAATGGAAAAAAGAGAGGGAAAATGACTTTAAGGATGAAGGCGTAGGTATGGAATCTTCTATAGGAGAAAAAATGGATTTAAGAGAGAATATTATTTTCCATTTGTAATAAAATAATTAAATATGTTATATTAATTAAGTTGGATTGAATTTATGAATCTCTATATTTATAGGAGGTTTAACTCCATCTTAGAATTGGTTGTGTAATCTCCCTTTTATGGAATTTTGGAGAAAATTACAAACTGGGCATTTTCAAGCTTAACTAGTCTTTCTAGGTTTGGTTCCGAACACCACCGAAACTTTACAAATTTATTGTGGAGGGATGCTATGGGATTTAAACCATCCTAAAAGACCTTGAAACTCAATGGTATAATCAGAAAACTCATTTGACATGTTATTCAAGTTTGCATAATTTTGGCCAATTTTGAGCTTTGCTAGTCATTACTCTAGGGAGTTCCAATTGACTCCAAATGGTCTCGAATTTTAAATTTAAGTTTATGGTGAGTATTAAAAATACCAAAATGGTCTTTGGAAACTTGGTATCATAATTTAGGCCTATTCATGTTGGTTTGGGGCTAAGGAGAAACAATGCAATTTTACTAGGAAAATGTGTCCAAATCCCCCCAAGGGTGAAGGCCAAACTAGCTCGCCAACTCAAGTACAACCCTCCAAAATTTTAGAACGGAGTATGGGAATGAGTATAAGAAATAAATTTCTATCCTTAATCATGGTTATGAAGTTCTGCAAACATATTATTATTTGAAACATTTGTAGGGTAACTTTCATGGAAATTGCTTAAGGGAAATTGCATTACTAGCTCGACTTTGACACACGAAAAGTAGAATATATGGTTCTGAGAGTAATATGAAACATGGTGGTAATATATAGAATACAAATTTCTTCCCCCAAAACATAAAACTCCAAGGAAAACCCTCATAAAAATATGATACAAGACTCCTTCAAGATTGAATCCAAAGTCATGGAAACTAGTGATTCAATGGCATGGGAATGCAAGCTTTTCACACAATAGTTTCTTGGATTTCGATATGCATAGAATATGTGAATGAAAATAAAGAGAATTACATAATATATTTCTTCCCAAACATCATAAAACTCATAGAAAATTCCTCATACAAATCTTATCTAAAGCTACTTCGGTATTGAAGCCAAATCCATGAAAACTAGTTATTCAAGAGCATGGGGATTGCAAACCTTTCATACATGTATTTATGATATTTTTACTAACATAGCATATGGACATGCGATTGCAAATACATACATAATATACCAAATATTGGGAATCAAATATCCTTATCAAAGTGCAAGCACCACTTTAACAAGTGTGCCACCAACATGAGAGTGTGGGGGGATGGAGAAGAAGGAATGAGAGAATAGGGAGATAGATGAGAATTAAACTGTATGAACCTTAAAAATGAAACTAAAATACCTTCATCAAGATCCAATGAAAGGTATGAATGGCCTCTCCATCAACCAACTTGAAAAGGAATCCAACTCCCTCAAAATTGGTTCACAAGCAGGGAGAGTGAACACTCACCGTGCAATGGACATGTAACACCTCGGTTTTGACCCCATTTGCATTAAATATACATGATACATATGTTGTAAATAATAATGGTGCAGAGATAAAGGTAAAGGCCTGCCATAGATTTGTTATTTTATGTTTCGGATTGGAATTGTCGCTGATGATATATTAGGACATGTGGCATACATATTAAAATTGTGGCATCATGTAAATACACATCTTTAATTAAATAACCCAACCAGCTATGTTCACAGCAACCAAATTAAGAAGGGGCATGATTTCCTAAGGTTAAGGAGGGGGAATGTTCAACCTTGAACCCATGGGGGGAAAAGCAATGTGTCACCACCTTATTTAATTGCTCACCTTCCCTTGTCTCATCCAACTACCACCTTTAAGGTTATGTTGAGTAGTTGAGGCAGTTAATGTTGGGAAGTGGAGGGTGGAAGGACTATCAGTCTTTGCCACATGCTCACTCCACCAGTCATTTCTCCACCTTCACGTGGGTAAGAGAACCATCACTACGCCACTATCTCGTCGGTTGAGGTTCACTCTCACGCAGGGACGCATCGTTCTGTTCACCTTCTCACGCACACGGGGTTCAGATGGTATTTCTCATGCAAAGCTGAGTTAAGAAGGGGTGCGATTTCCTATTTGGGGGTTCATTCTCCTCTTCCTCACCAACTGTTCGCCTGAGGATTGGTTCTTCCTCTTTCTCACGCAGAAAATTTGTGTGTTGAATCCACCATTGTCGGACTGTGAAATGTGGCCGTAGTTTCTCACTGTGGGGTTTTTTCTATGGTTTCCTTGGTGATATGTATTCTTCCTGTCTATGTTGAGGATCAATTTCCTACCCGCGTTCCTGTTGTAGTTGTCCAGATATTTCATTATTGACCATGGACTGTGGTCTTCTTTCGTGGTTCATTGGCTATTGTTTCCCATAGTTTTTGGCTGAGTTTCCATTGCAATTTGGGTTACTGTAGGTTGTTGTGCAATCATTTTGGCCACGATAGGGGCAAGAATGATTCAGGCTTTGTTTCCCCTGTCCAAACTGTGAAGTGCTTGTTTTGCTACATGAATGTAGAGGTTGGTCTTCGGACTGCATAGGAGTGGTGATGAGGGCCTGATTTGCTTGACAAACCTGGTGCGTTTTGGAACCACACAGACAGAGCTAGTGGGTTGGCTTTGTTCTCCACAACCCTTGAATAGCACTGGAAGGGAGATCAGGGTCTAAGGGACTACGATGTAGAGAAAGGACTGATTTCCTTATGTTGGGTGTGTGTGGGTGTCCTAGAAGTCAGACTAGTTCCAATGTAGGTTTCCTTAGCTCTTTAGTGAGCTCACCAGCTTAGCATTTATCCTTTCCCAGCTCCTGGATGGCTTGATAAACCCAACTTGGTTGGCTTGGCTGATCTGTTGTTCGCCTGATAAACCCAACTGTGTTGGCTTCACTAAACTGTGTGCCCTTGTGGTGTTGTTATCCTTGGCTATGTGTAAGCCTGTTAGTTCCTTATTCCTTGGGGAATCATGCTCGGCTTGGGTGTGGTAGCGTTACTGAGATATTAAGGAGCATGCAAGCCTATGGTTGGGTGGAACGTTGCAGCAACGTAGCTGGTTGTGGAACAAGTTCTTTATAAGATAAGTATTCTTTCCTAACTTGTGTCTACAATCATATTTATTGTTGATGAATGATGATATACATGTTAAATGCTAATATGTATATGCATGAGTGTTGATTGATATCTTTTGCTTCCATTGTGTATATGAATGATTATGTTTCATAATATGTCTTATGTTTTAAGTATCATGCTTCAGCATTGCATATATGTATGTTCATGTTTGTGGGCCAGATGCCCAGATGATTTGAGGTATCGTAGCGTCCTCTTCACCAGTCAGAGGGTTGAGGACATTACAATGTGGTATCAGAGCTTTGGTTGCAGCATGGGCTTGAATGGGTCATGAAGACGCAATGGCAGAGCTTATGTTGCAACATTTGGGCCTCAAAGGGCCATGAGAAATAGTTAACAGAGGAAGGTTGCTTACTTCCCAGAAGAAACCAGGAGAAAATGGGTGGTGACAGAAAATTCACAAAATTTTTATAAGTGCCAGAATTGTCGGCTCATCGAAAAACTTAGTGACAAGTTCTTTCGATGCAGTGGAGCCTTAGTGGGAAGGCCACCCGACGGATGGTAATCGGAAGGAGTTAGTGGTTCAACGCCACCATTGTGAAATCCTAGTGCACTAATCCTCCGATGGATACAGGTTCCACTTGCTGATGCCATGATGGTGGTGTTTCAGTCACTGATCGGAAATTGTTAGTTGATGTGGCGAGGTATAGGGGAAGATAAAGGGATCTCTCGCCGATAGATAGTTAAACAAATCAGCGAATAATAAGAGATGGTTGAGCCGATGAAGTGGAAGAAAAGAAGACTAAAGGGAAAATTTTGAAAAATTTTCTAAGTCATAGAATCATCAGCCATCGGTAATGATTAGTTGTTCGGACCGCCGATGCCGTCGGCGGAAATTAGTTGTTGGGTTTACTGACACCATGGAAGAGTTAAGCTGTTTTCCAGCCCGCCGTTGTGGCTACCATGTGGACTGGTGCGCCAATGATTAGTAGTTCAAACCTCCGATGCTCTGATAACTGACACGTAGTGCTCAGTGGTTCCGACCGCCGATAGATGTTATGGCCCATGAGAAGAAGAAGAAATTTCAGAAATTTTTTCTAAGTGTTGAAATTCATCGGCGATCAGTGGAAGTTATTAGGGGATCATACCACCGATCAGAAAAAGGTTCAATGAGGTTGAACCGCAGTTGTGGCTTCCTATTAAACTATCCATCCGACGCCGAAATGAACAACAACTGCTCCGACCGCCGATGAGTGCCCCGCAGAGACCATAGTGAATCTGATGTCCGCCGTTTTTTGCCACATAAAGAGAAAATCACCCGACGCAAAGTGCACTCGAGTGCCGATGCCACAGAAACTAGTCACTCATACCACCGACAAACTCATGAATCACGGAAGATGTAGGAAGTCTATTGGCCACTGTTGCGGAAGCCGAAAGGACTGACCGCCCAACACCGGTATGCTCGATTGCCGATGCAGCGGATTAGTTGGTTTCCTCATGGATGCAGATCAGGGGTTTAATTGAATTTCCCGCTGAAATGCTAGAGAGAAATAAATGAACAGACCGCTGGTGAACTAGGTGTTTTGACCACCAAAGAATCAGAAAGATAGCTGGGAAGAGGTCCGATTGGGCCGAAGGAAATTTGGGTTTTTCGAAGGAACTTCTCAGTAATTTTTCAAGCAGTTTTCAACTGTCTTTCAGTAGGTTTTCAGTAGATTATCAGTGGTCACAGGGCTGAAAAGAAAGAGAGAAAAACTTTGTGTTTTAAGCAAAAATTGTGTTTTATGAATTTCTAGAAGAGGAAGGTAAGTAGTTTTGGTTATATTAATGATATGCATCTAACAATTTGTTACTAACACATTGCAGAATTATAGATAACTTCCCAGAGCAGTACTCCAGAAAGAACAGTGTGGTAAAGCAAGAGGTGGATCAGTCATGAGAACCCATGATGAGTATGATGCTCAGGATTCTTACAGGCGAGCAGAAGATGACATGGGAGAAAATGTCCGTAATGGAAATGATGACTTAGAGTCTAATGGAAGGAGATTCCAAGAGACACTGTCAGATGTTGCAGCCACCATGAGAATCTTGATTAAAGCCCAGGAATAGTAGCATCAGTTGAATGCTACCATGTTGCATATTTTAACAGACTTGCATAGAAAGATAGATTCTAGACGAGGTACATCAAGACTAGAAGGCGGTAAGAGCAGCACTAGGAGAAGGAAAAGAACTTCTAGTGTATCATATGATTCTGAAGAATCCAGTGGAGATACAAGTTCATATTCTCGTAAAATAAAAAGAAGAAGGCACCATAGGGATCGCTCTCAGGAGGAATTTAAGAAAGCTAAACCTCCTACATTTGATGGTGAGATAAAGACTGGACAAGAGGCTGAAGCTTGGCTTCTTGGGATAAAGAAGTACTTTCAAGTGCGTGATTATTTGGGAAATATGAAGGCAAGAGTTGCCATGTTCAATCTGGATGGAAGAGCATCCATTTGGTGGGAACACTTCAAGCAAGTGAAGAGGATCAACGAAAGGAGACTAAAGTGGAAGCAGTTTAAGAAGTATTTCAAGAAAAAATACCTCTCTGACAGGTATTATGATGACAAGATCAAGGTTCCATGAGATGAGATTGGGACAGCAGACCATGGATGAATATGCAAATAAGTTCTTGGAATTGTTGAGGTATGTCCGGTACATCAGAGATGAAAAAGTGAAGGTCCAGCGGTTTCTAAGTGGATTTCCTCAGGCCTACAAAGATAGAATTGAGTTTTATGAACCAAGAACTCTTGAAGAAGCAATAAGAAATGCTAAGTATTGCTATGAGCAAAGCAAAGGTAAACCTAATTACCACAAGGCATGGAAGGACAAGAAGAATGAGAAATTTGACCAAAGAAGGAAAGGGTTCAAACCTTCTAGATTCAGGAATCAGCAGAAGTAGCCATCTCAAGATGCGAGTAATCCAGTTGGAGTGACAGGTGGAAATCCTAAAGAGCTACATCAAAATAAAGGTCCACTCAAATGTTGGAAATGTGAAGGACCCCACTTGCACATATATTGTCAACTTGAGAATGAAAGTGCAAGGCTAGCTTATAACATTCGGGAAGCAGAATCAGTGGGTTAGGTAGCAACGGCAGTCCCTAGAATTTATGCAGCACTAGAGGACCACCAGGCAGATCATCAGTCAACTGTGGTTGAAGTTGCAAGTAAGATTGTTAAACAATCTTTTTCTATTTTGATTGACCTTGGTTCTACTCACAGTTACATTGCTCCTAGAGTAGTGGAGATTTGTGCTTTTAAGAAGGTAAAGCATAGAAAATCTTGGTTAGTTCAGCTAGCCACTGGGACTAAGAGAAAGGTCAGTGAAGTGGTAGAGAAATGTCCATTGGTCATGAATGGATTGAACACTTGTGTAGACCTAAATGTTCTACCGCTTGGTTCCTATGATGTTCTCATTGGAATGGATTGGTTAGAATATCACCGAGTGAAGCTTGACTGTTATAACAAGAATTTTGAATGCACGGATGAAGAAGGAAACCCAGTAGTTGTGCAAGGTATTCCGAAAGTAATTTCAGTAAGACAAGTTTCAGCAATGCAGTTGAAGAAGTTCTGTAGGAAGGTTTGCCAGTTGTATGCAGCTCATATTCTGGAACCAATAGGAGATGGAACTCCTCGGTTGGAGGACTATCAGGTGTTACAGTAATTCAAGGATGTGTTTCCTAATGAGATTCCAGGGCTTCCTCCAAAAAGGGACATTGATTTCACAATTGAACTTGTGCCAGGAGCAGCACCAGTGTCCAAGACACCCTACAGGATGAGCATGTCGGAGATGCTAGAATTGAAGATGCAACTGCAAGAGTTGTTGGAAAAGAAGTATATCCGACCGAGTGTGTCTCCTTGGGAAGCACCGGTTCTGTTTGTAAAGAAGAAAGATGGTACACTCAGGTTATGTATTGATTACAGATAGTTGAACAAGGTTACTGTGAAAAATAAATATCCTTTGCCTAGGATTGATGACCTCTTTGATCAGATGAAGGGAGCAAAGGTGTTTTCTAAGATTGACTTGAGGTCTGGTTACCATCAGGTGAGAATCAAGGATGAAGACGTTCATAAGATAGCCTTCAGGACAAGGTATGGACATTATGAGTTTGTAGTGGTACCATTTGGTCTTAGAAATGCACCAGCTACATTTATGTGCCATATGAACAGTGTCTTTAGCAAGTATTTGGACAAGTTTGTTCTTGTTTTCCTTGATGACATTCTTGTTTATTCTAAGAATGAGGAAGAACATGAAGAGCATTTGAGATTGACGTTGCAATTGCTCAGGGAACATCAGTTGTATGCAAAACTGAAAAAGTGTGACTTCTACAGAGATAGAATTCAATATTTGGGTCACATTATCTCAGAAGAGGGTATATCAGTAGACCTTGAGAAGATTGAAGCCATTATGAATTGGCCTACTCCAAGAAATGTGACGGATGTAAGATCTTTCATGGGACTTGCAGGATACTACAGGAGATTCATTGAGGGATTTTCCAAAGTTGCACATGCCATCACTTCTTTGCAAAAGAAGGGGATAAAGTTCAAATGGACTTCGAAGTGTGAAGAAAGCTTCCAGTTTTTGAAGAATCTTCTCACCAGTGCACCAGTATTGAAAGTTGCAGATCCAGAGAAATATTTTGTGGTATGTATCGATGCATGTGGACAAGGGCTTGGAGGAGTCCTTATGCAGGACAACCACATGATATGTTATGAATCAAGAAAGTTGAAAGAGCATGAGAAGAACTATGCCACTCATGATCTCGAGCTTGCAGCCATAGTACATGCTCTCAACATGTGGAGACATTACTTGATGGGTAGAATATTTGAGCTCAGGACAGATCATTGTGGTCTGAAGTATCTGTTTGATCAGCCTACTTTGAATGCTAGGAAAGCAAGATGGCTGGAATTTTTATGTGAATTTGATTTCGAAATCAAGCACATAAAATGAAAAGAAAATAAGGTAGTTGATGCACTCAGCAGGAAGGTACAGGAAATGCATGTGGCATCTCTTAGTATTTTCCATTCAGATTTGAGGCAGAAGATTGTTAATCATGTTGCTGGAGATGAATTGTATGAGCAGGTAAAAGACAAATTGCAGCAGCAAAGTCTTGAAAAGAGGTATGAGGGATATAAAGTGGAAGAAGATGGACTTCTTACTTATAAAGGCAGAATTTATATTCCGAATGTAACAGATTTGAGGAGAGTTGTTATGGATGAAATCCATCAAGCTCCATATTCTGGTCACCCAGGATATCAGAAGACAATTGCTACAGCTAGAAAGCAGTACTTATGGCCAAGAATGAAAAAGGACATGGCTGAATACATTTCAAGGTGCATGAAATGTCAGCAGGTAAAGGTTGAGCATCAACATCCAGCGGGTTTGTTGCAGCCCTTTCCAGTTCCGGAATGGAAATGGGAAGTTATTTCCATGGATTTTATTATAGGATTGTCGATGACTTGGAGACAACATGATTCCATCATGGTTGTGGTAGACGAGTTGACAAAGGCAACACATTTTATACCAGTGATGTCTACACACAAGACTCATGAAATTGCAAAGATTTTCATGAAGGAGATTTTCAAATTGCATGGATTGTCGAAGGCAATAGTTTTTGACAGAGATGTCAAGTTCACTTCCAATTTTTGGAAAGGGTTGTTCGCAGATTTGGGTACAAAGCTAAACTTCAACACTGCCTACCATCCTCAGACAGATGGGTAGATAGAAAGAGTTAATCAGGTGCTTGAAGATATGCTTCGCATGTATGTGATGGACAAACCAACCAAGTGGGAAGATTACTTACACTTGGTAGAGTTTGCTTACAACAATGGACAACAGGCATCCTTGGGGATGAGTCCGTATGAAGATTTGTATGGAAGAAGGTGTAGGACACTAGTGAATTGGGATAACCCAATGAACAGGGTTGTGCTTGGACCAAAATTGCTCAAGGAAATGGAGCAAGAGGTTGTAAAGATTAGGCAAAATTTGAAAGCAACACAGGATAGACAGAAAAGCTATGCAAATAAGAATAGGATGAATAGAGAGTTCAGTGTTGGGGATCATGTTTATCTCAGAGTGAAAGAAAAGAAGAGTTCCTTGAAACTTGGAAGTTGTGCCAAGATGTCACCTAGATATTGTGGGCCATTTGAAGTGCTTGAAAGAATAGTTCCTATTGCATATAGACTTGCACTTCCTGCTAGTACTAGAGCTCATAATGTTTTTCATGTTTCTTTGCTTAAGAGATATGTACATGATCCTAACCATGTGATAAATTGGGATGTGATTCAGGTGGAACCCGAGGGAGAGTTCCAAATCTAGCCAATGCGCATCCTCAACAGGAAGGTCACAATGCTCCAGAACAGAGCCATAAGGCAGGTAAAGGTGCAATGGGATCACTACGGACCTGAAGAGGGTACATGGGAGTTGGAGGATGCCATGCGATTGGCACATCCATTTTTGTTCAATTCTGTGGAACACTGAGGCAGTACCAGTGTATAATTTTGTTCAAATTTTGTTAAGCATTGAGGAGAGTGCTATTGAAGGGGGAGGGGAATGTAACACCATGGTTTTGACCCCATTTGCATTAAATATACATGATACATATGTTGTAAATAATCATGGTGTAGAGCTAAAGGCAAAGTCCCACCATAGATTTGTCATGTTATGTTTCGGATTGGAATTATCGCCGATGATATATCGAGACATGCAGCATACATATTAAAATTTTGGCATCTTGTAAATACGCATCTTTAATTAAATAACCCAACTATCTATGTTCACTGCAACCAAATTGAGAAGGGGTATGATTTCGTAAGGTTAAGGAGGGGGAATGTTCAACCTTGAACCCATGGGGGGAAAAGCCATGTGTCACTACCTTGTTTAATTGCTCACCTTCCCTTGTCTCATCCAAATACCACCTTTAAGGTTCTACTGAGTAGTTGAGGCAGTTATTGCTGGGAAGTAGAGGGTGGAAAGACTGTCAGTCTTTGCCACACGCTCACTCCACCAGTCGTTTCTCCACCTTCACGTGGGTAAGAGAACCATCATTACGCCACTCTCTCATCGGTTGAGGTTCACTCTCACGCAGGGACACATGGTTCTGTTCGCCTTATCACACACAGGGGGTTCGGATGGTCTTCCTCACGTAGAGCTGAGTTAAGAAGGGGTGCGATTTCCTATTTGGGGGTTCGTTCTCCTCTTCCTCGCTAACGGTTGGCCTGAGGATCGGTTCTTCCTCTTGCTCACACATAAAATATGTGTTTTGACTCCACCATTGTCGGACTATGAAATGTGGCCGTAGTTTCTCACTGTGGGGTGTTTTCTATGGTTTCCTTAGCGATATGTCTTCTTCCTCTCTATGTTGAGGATCGGTTTCCTGCCAGTGTTCCTATTGTAGTTGTCCAGATATTTCATTATTGACCGTGGACTGTGGTCTTCTTTCGTGGTTCGTTGTCTATTGTTTCCAATAGTTGTTGGTTGAGTTTCCATTGCAATTTGGGTTACTGTAGGTTGATGTGGAATCATTTTGGCCACGATAGAGCCAAGAATGATTCAGGCTTTGTTTCCCATGTCCAAGCTGTGAAGTGCTTGTTTTGCTTCATGAATGTAGAGGGTGGTCTTCGGACTGCATAGGAGTGGTGATGAGGGACTGATTTGCTTGACAAACCTAATGTGTTTTGGAATCACACAGACAGAGCTAGTGGGTTGGTTTTCTTCTCCACAACCCCTTAATAGCACTGGAAGGGAGATTAGCGTCTGAGGGACTGCGATGCAGAGAAAGGACTGATTTCCTTGTGTTGGGCGTGTGTGGGTGTCCTAGAAGTTAGAATAGTTCTAGTGTAGGTGTCCTTAGCTCTTCAATGAGCTAACCAGCTTAGCATTTAGCCTTTTCCAGCTCCTAGATGGCTTGATAAACCCAACTTGGTTGGCTTTGATGATCTGTTGTTCGCCTGATAAACCCAACTGTGTTGGCTTGGCTGAACTGTGTACCCTTGTGGTGTTGTTATCCTTGGCTATGTGTAAGCCTATTAGTTCCTTATTCCTTGGGGAATCATGCCCGGCTCAAGGGTGGCAGCGTTGTTGAGCGATTAAGGAGCATGCGGGCCTATGGTTGGGTGGAACGTTGTAGCGACGTAGCTGGTTGTGGAACAAGTTCTTTATAAGATAAGTATTCTTTCCTAACTTGTGTCTGCAATCATATTTACCGTTGATGAATGTTGATATACATGTTAAATGTTGATCTGTATATGCATGAGTGTTGATTGATATGTTTTGCTTCCGTTGTGTATATGAATGATTATGTTTCATAATATGTCTTATGTTTTAAGTATCATGCTTCAGCATTGCATATATGTATGTTCATGTTCATGGGCCAGATGCCCAAATGATTTGAGGTATAGTAGCATCCTCTTTGCCGGTCGGAGGGTAGGGGACGTTACAAGACAAGAAAAATCTCTCAAAAATGTCAAAGTCCAGTTAACAAATGATAAAAATATATTCTAATTCCTCATGAAATAATTTTATTAACTTCATGAGGCCTCCTAAGGTCAAATTTCCCTCCATGGGATTCCTCCAACTCATCTTAGTGGTTTAGTAACTCTCGAAATTTGAATGGCTGCCTCTAACTCCCAAATTTGACCTCTTGGTGGCTATTTCTATCCCTGTCATGTCATATTTTTCTTATGTATGCAATCAGGGCTGAATTTTTCATACTTTTCATAGAATCTTTCATCATTTGTTGTCATAGAGTGCATGAAATATGCATGAAATATCCTTTCATCATTTGTTGTCATAGAGTGCACATCTTATCTTCTAGTCTCTTCCTCTTCCATGGGAGTTACTCTCCTTTACCTATTTGAATTAATTTTCTCATTATATGATATTTGACACAGCATCAGCCTCCAATAACATTACATTACCCATGTGTTCGAATTTGGATGAAGATCATGCGAAGTGTGTGGGGAATCTAGTCATCCAAAGGCTCCACAAGCTTCCAAGTGTCTTCGTGAACCCATGCCACCCTATTTTCTTAGAATTTATCATTTATGTGACCCATTTAAATGTGAATATGGTAAACTAAATTCATTTTGGGTCCCATATCCCCTTATTACAAAATTTATGCCTCCACCTCAACCTAGGAAACTAGTAGGTTGGTGGAACATTATTTACAAGTAGTCTTATTTGGAAATTATTTAATTGGGGACATGACAGAATAAGACAATAAGGATTTATATGAAGCGGTTAACAAATTAGATGTATGATTAGTATTTATTCACCTTATTTTATGGTTTGTAGATAGGTATGTAGTTTTGATTTGTAAATTAAAGCCATGGTTGTATATTTCACTAAAAATATTTCTTATACTTATCAATATATAATAATTGGTTTAGATTTTATTAATTAATGTAAATTTATAATAACATAATCTTATGTTAATCTAATAATTTATATAACTAATATGAATCTATAATATTTTAGAAATTAGATATATTCATTGACAAACTCAAATTATATGAATATTTGGTATCTTAAATCTTGCATAGTTTTGAAATTATTATTCAATATAAAAGTATTCTAATGTTATTAAATAAAATTTGCAAATAATAATATTAGCAAAGTAATACAACAATCCTTTAAAAACAATAACATTAACAAAGTAATGTTACATCAATAATTAATTGCAATTCTTTGAGCACTAGATAGATTTCAACCTCATTTTAGAGGTTATAAAACATGTTCCTTGAATGTGGACTAAAGTTATATTATATAATGAAGATCATCGTGATTAATAGCAATAAGTTCAAAGAATGCAACTTTTGGGTTTACAATTGATAGAAAATGTTGTTGTTGTTTTAATTAAGTATTTGTCTCTCTTCCAATTAGAGCTTTGATATTTGTCATTGTAAAGTGAGTTATTGTCAAAAAACTTAAAATGTTGAATGATACATTGATGTTCATATTTACATTTTTTTGTCATGTTCATATTCATATATTATAATAATATTACATGGTAATACTTGAATTTTTGTTATGATGTTTGGAAATTAGACTTATAAATTAAATAAGATTTATTTATGTTTTACATTTGATTATATAATTAAGTTATACACAACATTATACGATGAAGTGTTAATTTCCTTATTAAAAATCATTATATATTATTTTTTAATGCTCAACATATTGTTGCAAAAATAAATATATTATTATATAAGTATAATATTATGACAAATATTACTACATTATTAAGAAAATTACAATAAATTATAATATCCATAGAAATTATATTAGAACAATATGAACACTAAATATAAAAAATTATTACATAAACATAATACTATGACAAACTATAAAAAAATTATAAAATTTATACTATGACAAATTATACAACAATCATAAATCATAGAGTTGCCAGAAATTCATCCATAACTTACAATGCAAATTGTGATGTTTTTGTCGACTAAATTAATAGTTAGTGATTGAAAGACGCACATTATTTTGAATAGTACAAAGTTCATTTAGTAAATAAACATACGGTTGTCATCATTTTCAACACCTAACAAACATAAACATTATGATCATGCCATCATAAACATAAAAATCATCGTACTAACATAAACATAACCATAAGTTTTAACAAAAACATATATGCATCATCATCATTTTCACGACATAAACATAAACATACCATTATTATCATTGTTAGCATCTAATAAACATAAAAATAAACACCATCATATCATCATTAAAATAAAACTGAAAATAAGCATGAACGTACCACCATAAATATTACACCACATATTCATGTAACATATACAACTAATAGATTTAAACATCATCTAACACACATAGCTAATCATACATGTAAACATAATTAGCGTTCCATGAAGATCATTTTCACCACATAAATAAAAAAAGATCGACATCAACATAAACATGAAAAATGCAGTATATATATATGAACATATATAACATCAAATTCATGATATAATATGTCAAATATAATGATATATCTCTAGTGCAATAACTGCTATGACATATCTTCTCCACCTCCGCCAACAGAGCCAAAGGCATTAGTACCAATACCAGAAATAAAAAGAGGTCCAAGAGAAGGAGGGATAGGTCCATCAAGACGAAGTGTACGATCCTCTCTAAGCATTTATAAAATAGAAATGGGTGAAGTATGAATTGATGGATGGTCGGCCTAATGAGTAGGACCGAAGGGTTGGTCGAGCAGGACTAGAGGAGATGATGATGTAGTGTCAAGAGAAAGGTCAAGTATGAGTAGAGGACAAGATGACATCGAGGAGGTGGAGGAGGAGGGCATGGTGGAGGAGGAGTTGGATGAGACGTCGAAGGTGGAGGAGGAGGAGGTGGATCATACATCGAAGGTGGAGGAGGAGGAGGTGGATGAGATCTCGAATGTGGAAGGGGAGGAGGTGCAGTGGATGTGGAGGATGTTCCACTAGTCGAAGTAGCTGGTAGAAGGACATGGACCAACTAACGGAGGATCTCCACCCTCATTTGAATATTAACTACTATGATGGATACCATCTAAAATATCGCAAGCACAAAAATTTGTTGCACCAAGATCCTCATATCACAAGGAAGCATCCTCCACAACTCTGCGTGACGAGGGTCCCTAATAATGTAGCTCACATGTATAGGAAGAACCCCTCGATCCTGCAACATCATTGACAACCTATATGTAATGTCATATCCTAACATCTCATCTGGCCTACGTCGAAGGTGACATATGGCTAAATGGGGTGCCTCAGGATGAGATGCATCTAGATCCATATCCTTCTCATCCTGAACCAGAGGAGGTGGTACATCACCATCAAATGTCCCAACGTTTATAAAATATATAGTACAGAATAGTTGCATTATGTTTGAATTAATCTAGTTGCAATTTTTATATTAGATACATGTTTAATGATTTGCAACATAATGCAAAATTTTCATTATTCTCTTTTGCATCAAGTATAAAAAAAATAAAATGCAACTAGATTAATTCAAACATAATGTTAAATTTACCTCTATGATCTGTTGGCTCATCCTGAGTGAATAAGATGTTAGGACACCCTCCCTAATCCAATATGTCTTATGGAAATGGAAATATGTATAATCAAGGTGGGTCCTCATTTCCCAACATATTGATCACATTTGCAATGATCCTCACTAGAAAGTCGCGTTTCCCCCTCTTGGGAATCATCTACCCCCACATGCGCATATGTCCATCTTCCATCAACCTAGGAGGGTTCTAGTCAAAATATGTCCCGATGGTTGGAAATATTCAAAAAATAACCAAAACAACTCTGAACCGAAAGGGAATTTATCCCTCCTGCCAATACACACACGACATCAACTAGAGCATAACAAAATTGTCATAAAAAATTAGCAAACCACCTAACACATATATATGTCTATACTAAATAATCAACATAATATAATAGAGGGAAGATAATGTGCTTCCCATCACTGATGATATGCGTGATGATCACCACCAACAAAGAGAGGAACCTAACATCCTCTCTACCAAAAGCAACAATGGAGAGCTTCCCACCACTAACCTGAAACTGAGTAGGCTTGAGGATGTTGGGATAAACATACCTCTAAACATATACTAGCTGAGATGATGATACAACTCCAAATGGGACCTCACAGAACTGAGGAAATTCTTCACCTCTCCTAGAGATCCATGTGATAAAATATATGTACTCCTTAGTGGTTCGTAACCACTGGTCGAGACCAACTCAGAAGGCCTTCCTATGATGATCCCAGTGTGCAATCATTTAGATGAGGAATATAGCGTTCCCCTTGAGGGATGTGGCCTCCTTATAGAACTTGAGGATTCTATAAACTCTCAAGAGGAGTCGCATTTGTAGAGTGATAGGATGAGGGTATATATATATCTTCCTCTCTGTAGCCTCCCACTCTCTCTGAAAGTTATATTGGTCAACCTGAGCCTCCTAATGTTTCCTCGCCTCACGACGCTCACGTATGTGTTTCACATATAACATGAATTAGATAATCTCATCAAAATAAATAAATAAAAAATTATATGAGAATTAAATGTATTAAAATAAAAATTTATTTGTTTTTGCAAAAAATTAACATACTATGCGCTTATATCAATATAATGCATCGTATATGGTGCGCTTAAATAAAATAATACATCGTAAATTCGGTGCACTTATTTTTAATGAGCGCACTGATTGTTAGTTTATAGTTTTTAAATAAATTTTATGTTATGGCAGTGCACTACTAAAAAGTAGCACACTGTTAATACGATGTGTTTATACCATGTAAGTGCATCATTTATTGTGCTCCTATGTAATGTAAAAGCACCATGGTTCTCCTAGTGAATGTCATAGAACCGAAAACCATTGCGCTAATGTCCACTGGAAAGTTTGTCTTTAATTTTTCTTTGTATTATTTACCGATGCATTCGATACAAATAGGCGCACCGTAACGTTGGTACGCTTATGTGTAATGAAGGCATCAATTATTAGTTTATCATTTTTAAAATATTGTTTATTTTATCATAGTGCACTACAATGTTGTAGAGCACCGTCGATGAGGTGCATTTATACCATTTAAAAGCATTGTTTAATGTGCGCATACATGATGTAAATCCACCACGGTGTTGCTAGTGAATGTCATAGCATCAAACACTATTGCATTGATGTCCGTCGGATAATTGGTCTTTTCATTTTAATGGTAATATTTACTAGTGAGTTTGATACATATCTCACACTGTAAATTCAATGCACTAATGTGTAATGAGCACATCGGATATTAGTTTATAGTTTTAAAATATATTTTATTCTATGTCAGTGCGCTAAGAACGTGTAGCAGAGTGGTATTACGATGCATTCAATCCATTCAGCTCACCCCGCCGTTTGGTTTTCCCTGTAACAAGTTATAGTGTGCATTGACTTTCGGGGTGAGTTGAATGACACGAATGCATCATGCAATTTTTAACACTTTTTTAATGGCAAATTAACTCTTAATTGCAAAAATTAAACTGCCAAAAAATTAAATTATCAAGAAAGAATTAATTTACTCGTTGAACCACGCATCGGGGACATATCCTGGATATATATGGAGAATTTGTTTTTTCCCACCATTTCTCAAAAATCAAACTCAATTCAACAACCAATAAAAGGGACCAATGTGTCAACAGGGAGTGGAATGAGCACCGGTGGTAGGGCGTCTAGGTGGTTTATGGATGGAATCAGTGTTGATGGCTTGGACACACTGTGGAGGGGTAAGAATGATTTTGACCGTGCAGTAATTTTTTTTATAAGCCCCTATTCGGGTGCACCCAAGTGTTGCACGCATTGGTGCATTCCCATTACACCTTTGCACCACAATTTAGGTATTTAAATAAAATTTCTTTATTAATTTTTTTTATTTTTAACAAATTCCAACTGGTGCATTTTTGTTTTACACACGCATCGAGCCATTTGTTAGTAATGAACGACCCACATTTCACATATTTTTTTATTGACGTTTTTTTGGGGGAATTACATTGTTTTTAGGAGGTACCTGTGCATTAGGGATTTAGACGCACTGGTGCGATAATCTTAGAAAAATACACGACTACGATTCTTAAAAATTGTTGTTGTTTGTCATAAAAAATTTAAACACATGTTTTTTTCATCCTACGACATTGATTTTTGGAGGCCCCGATGCATTTTGGGCGTTATATATGCATCGATGTGTTCATTATTCCATAATGGACGACATCAATTTTACGAAATTTTGGAACTTTCCGTAGATTTTTATTTTTAAATTTTGTTTTTTTTGTGGGGGCAGGGGGTGCCATTTTTTTCTTGAGGTTCTAGTGCGTTTTTTTTGTATATGCACCAATATGACATGTATACTAAAACGTACCACTACAATTTTAAAAATTTTAGGTCATTGCGCTTATTTTTTTCATGTTTTTTTCCACCGTGCGTTGTTATTTTCTTCAGCACCCCGGTGCATTTGTGTTAGATACACATCAATGTGTTTATTTTAGAAACACACCAAATAATAAAACTTCGCTACTTTCCTCCACTATAAACGGATATTTGAGCTCCTTTGAGAGGAGCATCCGCTATAACCTCCACTACAGGTCCTTTTTCTTAAAATGACTGTGACAAACGGTTCCAATGGAATATCCACAATAATTTACGAATTAATTTTCATTCTTATAGACAACCTTCCAAACTCTTTAACAACCATGCATAGTAATGTTCACTCCAATGTTTAAAAATAGACCAGCATAGATCCAAATCCAAGGTTCTATCAAGCGCCAAGATGGATCAAATCTCTCAAGGTGCAAACCTCTTCTTAGGTATCCATTGATTTGATTCAAACCAAAAGACACATATTTTTATTTAAGGTCCACATATAATTTTATTATTATTAATATTTAATATTATTTATGGCCACCATATAATATTTTTTATAATTTTTTATTTTGTTAGGAACGAACATTGCATCATTTCCACACACATGGTTTTAAAACCATATGCAAGGCCCTCCTACAATCACGGGTTGTTTAGGAGGCCCTACACATGGTCTTAAAACCATTTGCAAGGCCCTCCTAAACCATGTACAATAAAACCATGGGTTGTTTAGGAGGCCTTGCACATGGTTTAAAAACCATGTGCAAAGCCTCCTAAACCATGTACAATAAAACCATGGGTTGTTTAGGAGGCCTTGCACATGGTTTAAAAACCATGTGCAAAGCCTCCTAAACCATGTACAATAAAACCATGAGTTGTTTAGAATGCCTTGCACATGGTTTTAAAACCATGTGTAAGGACAACATTTTTTAGTGTTTTTTTCTTGACCCACATATTTTTTTACGAATAATTAAATTTTTACTTTTTTATTGTTTTGTTAGGTAGGAAGATTACAACATCTCCCCCATATTACATTGTTTTTGTGGCTGACATTTATTTTGGCCTATTAGAAAATTTATTTTTTATTAATAAAAATAACTTTAAAGTGATATTATTTTTTATTTTGTGTTACAAAATCTCCCTCATAATATTCACTATCACTATTTTTTTTCCAACATGTTACAAACATTACATCACGTTACAAGATCTCTCCCATAATATTCACTATTGTTGGAGACATTTACCATCATACACACTCTTTTTGGTAAAATTGGCCTAGTTAAACCACTATCCTAAGTATAATTGACATTAATTGACATCAGTGGAGCATTAATTGCCATCATCTAGTCACACCCACGCCTTCCTACAGTCAAGGAGGCTAACTTGGCCTTCTCCTACAGTCAAGGAGGCTAACTGGAGCACTCTGGGGGTGATCTGAGTGATATTGATGCACCTAATGGCTAACTGGTGGTTACAATCAATTCAACCAGTCAGTTAAAGCACCTCCTCTCATTAAATATATTATTTAATGATTATTTATTATTATTTAATGATCTAGAGTCAACAGGGGCACCTCCACCTACTTCTGATGATCAGTTCAACTTCAGCTAACCTCATCGGGGTTCATTGAAGTCATGGAGCACTAGCACTTGATGGTTGGCTTGCTATGACATGTGTTTGATCTCCTTCAATTGAGATTCAGTCATTTATTGCACTCCAACTTCAGTTAGGGTTTGGTGAGTCAATTAGGGTTTTGGTCAAGTGGTTAACTGAGTGTGATTGAATGCCTCAGAGTCAGTTAAGCTAGACTCACTCATTGAATTCGAATTCTCTCCTTAGGTATTCGAATTCCTCATGGATTCAAGCTATTGCTTGACATTGTTATTCTAATCATTCATTGTTTATTGAATATACAGAGAGGAAACCATTATGGTTCCGATTAACACCATTTCATGAGTTATTTGTTGATTATTCTTTGATGAGATTGATGCTTTGTTCCTAGATCAATGTGCAATATTAATATGGTATCAGAGATTATGGCGGGCCGAAGATATATCTCTCAAAAACAATCTTTTTGACAGATTTCTCCATGAAAAGTGAGCAATAGCTCAAAATTCCAGCACTGCACCAGAAGCCAAGGCTTACCACTCAATACCCCAAGTAAAGAAATTGTTGATCAAGCTTGCTTGATTGACTATGCTGGGTGTGATGAAAGCCTAAAATGTGCAGGCTGTCCAACCTTAAGGTGCCTCTTTTGTTTTGATTTGCAGGTTTTAACAGGTACAACTTCGAATGGATTCATCAGTCCCTCTTCTCACCCCATTCACAAGCTATTCGAAATGGAAGTTGAAGATGATTGCATCTCTGAAGAGACAAGGTCTCTATGAGGTGTCTATTGGACTTGGAAAAGAGTCTTATGAGAATGAGAATGACTGGATAAACGATGGTGATAGAGATTTTGGAGCAATAGGTCTGGCCCTTTCTCCTAGCTTGTACTACCTTATTGGTTCTGTTGAATACCCAAAGGATCTCTGGACAAAATTGGACAGAACCTTTGGCAAGCACAATGAAGATCATAATAGTACTTTGGAGATCACATCCAGCACCACAAGATTCTTTACTCAAAATTCTCGGCCTCTACTCTCTCTGAAGAAGTTGTTCAAGATAAAGATGAAGTAGACTCTTCTACACATTCAATTCGAATTGAAGAAAGTCTCCATGCAATGACTCCTTCTCTTGATGTTCTGGAAGTTCATGAGATCTCTGATATCTCATCTCCTCATATTTTTGAAACAGAATAAGACATTTGAATCTTTTATATTGAAGAAAAATACTGCTGCACTTCCATGCAAATATTCACCGGTGATTTTCCTTTGAATTATGTGCAAAATTTACCAGTAATTGCTTCCGAAAGTGAAGAGAAATTTGATTTTTCTCCCTCTAATGTTGCTGCTGGTGTGAAAATATGTAAAAAATTGGATATTTTGGAAGAAATATCATATTATAAGAGTGACACATTCGCTCCCCATGATCTAGATCTTCTAGCAAAATCCTGCAGGATTGCATGCACCAAAATTTAGAATTTTGTAGAAAAAGACAACTTTGCATCCACCGTCTCGGTTGACCATAATTTTGGATCTGATATGAACCTTATTGGATCTGATATGATCTTATTTGGATCTGATCTAATATTTCTTGGTTCAAAATTTCAGGTTCGTAAACCTTCAGTACTACTTGGAGCTATTCTCATCAATGGTGTGAAGAAACAAGTACCACAAGTCTCCTACAAAACTGCTACTGGGGATTTGATTTCATTTCATAGTTTTGGATCTGTTGTGAAATTATTTAGATCTGATTTACATTCTGATATGATATTATTTTGTTCATATTTTAAAATCCAAGAGCTTTCAATCATGCTTGTAGCTGCTCTCACCAATTCCGGTGTGAAAAATCAAGTACCGCAGTTCTTCTTCAATTTCGCTGATGGGGATTTGGTGTTAGTTTCCTCATATGAGGTTGATGATATTTTATTGTGTGATTCATTAGCTATTTCAGAAGCTATATCAGATTATGGATCTCAATCACTCGCTCTCCAGAGTCCCAGGGTTTCTCTACCTTTGGTCACATGCTCATCTCCTCATAGAACTAGTAAAGAGGAAGACATTCTGCATCCACTTGGACACTTGATCCTAATATTTGGGGCTGATTTTACCACTCATGGTTTTCTGTTCAAGGCTTCCACATATTTGTTTCTTGAGTGTTCCACACATGGTTCGAATCCTCAAGAACCTTTTCTCTTTCTTCAGATGATTTCAGCTACTCTACATGGGTCCAGTTTTCACCGTGCTGCTGTTTATATTTCTGATTCAGTTGACTGCATTGTTCTTCTTCCAAAGTGGAAGATTCCTCTAGACATATTCATTTAGTTTGGATTCATAGGTTCACATGCATAGCCTCAGGATTCTGTTGCATAGAAGAACCAATTCTTGATTTACTGCTTAGTTCGAGGGGGGTATTTTTCCCATGAGGTTTTCCCTGTTTCCTTGGTTATATTAAGTAGTTACTTTATTTTACAGGGTGACCTATGGCCTTTGTTTCCGGGGCCCTAGCATTTTTATGCATCGATGTTTTCTAACTCTTCCTAAGTATAGCTTAAGGGGGGCTGTTGGAGACATTTACCATCATACACACTCTTTTTGGTCAAATTGGCCTAGTTAAACCATTATCCTAAGTATAATTGACATTAATTGACATCAGTGGAGCATTAATTGCCATTGTCCAGTCAAACCCATGCCTTCCTATAGTCAAGGAGGCTAACTAGAGCACTCTGGGGGTGATCTAAGTGATATTAATGTACCTAATGGCTAACTGGTGGTTACAATCAGTTCAACCAGTTATTTAAGGTGGCTCCTCTCATTAAATATATTATTTAATGATTATTTATTATTATTTAATGATCTGGAGTCAACAGGGGCACCTCCACCTACTTTTGATGATCAGTTCAGCTTCAGTTAACCTCATCAAGGATCATTGAAGTCATGGAGCACTAGCACTTGATGGTTGGCTTTCTATGACATGTGTTTGATCTCCTTCAGTTGAGATTCAGCCATTTATTACACTCTGACTTCAGTTAGGGTTTGGTGAGTCAATTAGGGTTTTGGTCAAGTGGTTAACTGAGTGTGATTGAATGGCTCAGAGTTAGTTAAGATAGACTCACTCATTGAATTCGAATTGTCTCCTTAGGTATTCAAATTCTTCATGGATTCAAGCTATTGCTTGACATTGTTATTGTAATCATTCATTGTTTATTGAATATATAGAGAGGAAGCCATTCTGGTTCCGATTAACACCATTTCATGAGTTATTTGTTGATTATTATTTGATGAGATTGATGCTTTGTTCCTAGATCAATGTGCAAGATTAATAACTATCACTATTATTATTTTTCGACATGTTACAAGATCTCCCCCATACTGGGCTATAGAGAACCTATCGATGCAATAATAGGGCCACGTGAAGGATTTTTTATAGACTTTCGATCTCTGGTAAGCTTTTTTCATGAAGACTTGGGACACATTCTAGAAAAATACCAAGCTGATGCGGAGGAACTATGTCAACCTACAAGTTATATTAAAAACATAGCAAAACAAAGCCACTTTATTTTCATAAGTCACACAAAGTAGACCACAATAATTAAACACAATTTAACTATGCAAAATTCAACCACAACATAATTCTACACATGTTATTAATTATATTTGTCAAGCTCTAAATTCTACACATGTTATTAATTATATTGGTCAAGCTCTCAATCATTTATTACATTCAACAAATTTGTTCTATAAAGTTTCTCACTCACCACACTTATCCATAGACTTATATTGTGAACATTGAAATACTCTCGCCAACTACCACTCAAATATTGAGACTTTCATTCGTGTAATAGGAATGATCAATGCCTCTATCCACCACCACAACGAATTAATGGAGATATATATATATATATATATATATTTTTAGCTCGAAAAAAAAAGCTTTTTTATTTTTTATAAAAACCGTATCAATAATTACAAAGTCGTCAACGTTGAATCATCAACCACAACAAAGACTGAAGGTTACAGTCCAAATAGAATGAAACAGATCATTAAAACAAAATATAATAAAAACTCAAAATGCATATCAGATGGAATAAAAAATCCATAAACTGCCATAGCTACTGTCCAAAGGACTTCCTTTGAAATCAGAAATATGAACTTCTCCATAATATTGGATTTTACCATAAAAAAATCACTTCAGTACTTACAAAAGAGATGACTTCACCCTTGAAATACGGCTCGAGAGATTCCCCAAAACATGCTTAGAAGAATTTCAAGCTCCCTGTTATGTAGAGCTTCCCTTGATGTAAGAAATTATAGTAAATAAAACCATCAAGTGGACCCATCACCTTCTTTGATAAAAAAATCAGCCACCCCATTGCATACTCTAGATGTGTGATGAATGCAGAGGAAGGAGAAATTTTCCATTAAAACCTTAGTATTTTCCAACCAGTGGATCAGCACCAGAGATTGCAACTAAGCTTGACCTAAATCCCACTTAACCAAAAATTAAAAATCCCCCAGAACTTGTAATGCAGACATGCCCCAAATTTTGGCTAGATAGATCAAACCCCACAAATCCACCAACTCTTCCCTAGTATTAGAACCAACTCTAGCTTTCAACCATCCCTCCAGTACATTATTCCTTCCAAGCTTTATATACAACACCGCTCCACAAAGTCCTTTCGAGGCAGCTCCGTTGAAGAACCCCACAGGGTATGAAGAGTGGGGAACAGTTTTACCTATGGAGAACTGTTTTTTGAGAGACTGATACACTCAGAATCAGATGAGATAATCTTCAAAAAAATGGCCTTTATCTTATGTTTCTGCATAACAAAGGTGGCCCTATTTTTGGCCTTCCACACTTCCCATAATACAAAAAAGGGAGGTTTTGTCAAAGAATCTCCTCCTATATCAGCATTTCAAATTCTCCTATAGAGAGAGACCACCCCATCTAAAATTTAGCTGGAAGTGATGCATTAAGCAAGCCTAAAACTCTTTGAATAAAATACAGCTACCAAAAAGATGAGCAACTATCTCTAGTTTAGTACAACATAAGATGCATTTGCCCAGTCCATCGATTCCTATTTTATAAAGGTTTTCCCATGATAAAAAAAAAATTTCAAACATAACCAGATAAATAGTTTTATTTTAAGAGGGAAATGCCGTTTCCACAGCCAATTGATCCACCACACGGCCATGTTAGAAAGTTCATCAGAAAAGAGAGACTTATAGGCCAAAGAGGCAGACACCAAGCCATCCAAGCAGTTGTGAGACCAAACCAACTTATCTGAATCTGATCCCAACATAATGTTACCTTGATTAAGTAAAAATACATACTTGTCCAACTCCTTAGCCATCTCACCAAAAATACCTAGCAAGGAGGAATGATCCCATCTGGGATTATCGAGGTCTACCTGCACCTATTTTAAGACAAAAATATTTTTTGTATGAATATCTTTAATAAGCTCCTTTTTTCAAAACATAATAACCACCGAGACCACTTATAGGGTCAATTCCCAGGAATATTTGTACTCCCCTCCCGACCCGCCAACTAATATCCTTCATAATCAGAGGAGAAAAATGCACAAAACTTCTCCAGATAGTCAATCTAGCATACTTTTGTGCAATATTTCCCCGGAACCAATAAAACAGATCTAGTCCCTTTAAGTATTTGGATTTTATCAACTTTCCCCATAACCTAGAAAATAACAAACAGTTCCACAATGATTTGGCACATAAGGAGAGGTTGAAATTTTCAAAATGTTTGAATCCCTAGCCTCCAAATCCATGATGCTTTGAAAGAAAATTCCAGTAATCCAAATGGAACTTTTTTGTTTCCAATTTCCCCGACCACAAGAAATGAAACATCATACCTCTCAACTGGTCGATAATAGAACATGGAATCTTGGCCAATGAGAACCAGTAGACTAGATCCCTTGCAATACCGTCGAGATCAATATGAGTCTTCCTCCTAGTGAGAGATTTCTGAATGTCCAATTGCTAATTTTCCTTTGAAATATTTTAAGAAGCCACTCCTAGTCCCTTTTATTGTAACCATATGGTTTCAGATGGAATCCCAAGTAATTGAATCCTTCTTCCAACTTTCCCAATCGAAAATGGAAAAGATTGACAAGGAAATCCTTCAAAAATGTGTCCTTGCTAAGATAATAAATGGAATATTTATTCTCACTCACTTCCATGCCCGAACCCTTGAAAAAAAACATTAGAACGCCATGAAATATGGACCAATCATTTTTAGATCCTCTACCGATGATGAAAACATCATCAACGAAGAGAAGATGGGAGATGAAGACTTCTCTTTCCATCTTGATCCCAGTGAACCTTTTTTGAAATATTACATTCCATATGAGAAGACTCAGCCCCACCATAGAAAGGATAAACATATAGGGGGACAATGGGAACCCCTAGCTTAAGCCTATGCTTCCATTAAAGAAATATGTTGGGGCTCCATTAATCAGAACCGTGAAATGCGTAGAAGATATATAGGCCATGATCCATTCTATGATATCTGCTGACATCCCAATCTGTATAAGAATAAGTCTTAAATACGACCAATATAATCTATCGAAATCCTTCTAGAGATCTAGTTTGAGAAAAAAAACACTATTTTTATGACTCTTCACCGAATGAAGGAATTATTGAACGATCCCCACCGCATCTATGATCTGCCTACCTAGAATAAAGGTGAATTTCTCTTCAGATATGGATCTACTCAGGAAAGGATTCACTCTTTCAGCCATAATTTTTGTCATGATTTTATAAAGCAAATTGAAAAGAGAAATAGGCCGATAGTCCCCAAAGTTCACAGGATGATATTTTTTTGGAATGACAGCCAAGAAAGTAGAATTGAGAACCTCATTGACCTTTCCTAATCTTCAGCATTCATCTATAGCATCAGTGATCTATTGACCAAAAAATAAAAGAAATGCCAAAAAAATCCTTCGTCCAACCATTAGGGCATGGACTCTTGTCCTTGGCGAACATCTTGAGTGTAGATTTCACTTCCTCTAAAGAGACTGCCTTACCAATATCCTATCAATAAACCTCTTCGAACATTCGGGGAAGCTTTTTAACAATATATAATTGACTATCCAGATTGAAAACCCGCTCTTGGGTATAAATCTTTTTATAGAAATATATAGCCTCATTTATGATGGAATTCTGGTCGAGACAAACCTCCCCAGATTCCTTGCAGATTTACCACACCGCAATTATAAGTCTTCTCTGGTTTGCATGCCTATGTGTTTTTTTTGAATTATTGTCACCTGCATGCATCCAGACTTCCTTGATCTTATGATGAATGGTTTCCTCCATTTGATAAACAATTTTACCTCATTTGGTCTCCAAGGAAATTAGAATCTGTCTCCTTTCCTTAGTAAAGAAAAACTCATCCATCAACATAGACAAAGATTGATTATGTTCTTCTATAACAGCAATCTCCTTCTTAAATTCAGCTATCTTTTTCTATTCCCAAATATGCACATCCTTTATAAGACTATTAAGCTTAGAAATCAAACCAAACATAATCGACGGGTAGGGGGATGATGACAAATAATCCCATTTCTCTTTGAAAAAATAAAAAAATGGTGAATCCTCTAACCAGACTGGGTTGAACTTGAAGGGGTATTTCACCAGTTCTTTTTTGAAATCAATTTGGAGGATAATTTCCTTATGGTATGAGTTTCCCATAGAGTAGGACCACGATCTGTATTTTCCAAAAGCCTCACAGATATCTTCAGAGAGAAATAACCTATCCAACCTTTTTTCCAGACCCTCATCTCCACAACTCCCGTTTGACTAAGTAGGAGACAACACATTTAGAGTAACATCCACCAATCTGTGGGGATCAAAATTTGACTTTAAAACTTAGCAAGAGGATATTCCACCCTTCCAGCTCCCTAAACCTCGTCTAGTGACATGGTGAAGTTGAAATCACCTGCCACAATTAGAGAATTGTTATCTAGGGGATTCGACGAAAAACAAAATTCCTAGGAAACCTTTCGATTTCCAGAGGGAGCGTAAACATTTAGGATTCTCAACAAATTTGGAAACCCCAAAAGGTGTCCCTCAATTAGAATACCCCCCAAAGTGGAAAAATATTTGAATTTTTCCACCCTAGGGTTCCAAGAAACCAACATGTCATTAGAAAGCCCCGAAGAATCCCAAGCCGAGGCTTTCCAATCAGGTTTAATCTTTAAGAAATACTCATAGGATGAAACTGCATCCGTCATTGTTTCTTGGAGAAGAATCACCACTGGTTTTAATTTATCCAGGAATGCTTTCAAGGAATCTCTTTTGGGGCCGCTACCTAGCCCTCTAGCATTAAAGGAGACAAGGTTCATTGAAAACCCTCCTCAAGGGTTGAATCTCTAAGAGCCCAAACAGAATTCATGGCTGACACACCAGAAGCCAAAGGCAACCCTTTCTCGAAAAGAGAACCCACATTAGGGTTTTTAAATAGAACACCCAAACCCCCTCCCCTTCCTCCCTTGATTTGCCTCTTCACTTTTTTTTCTGATAGATACGTTGGGATTTCTGATGGAATATATCGGCACAGAGTCGATATCATTTGATGCAGTGGAAAAATTTACCAAAGGAATAGACATGTTCAAAGTAAAAGGGTCCTTAGGAGCAGGGAGAGGCAGGGTGTCCAACTCATTTACAGGAGAAGAGGGAATATATCGGCACAAAGTTGGATCATTTGATGCAGTGGAAAAAGTCACCAAAGGAATAGACCTATTCAAAGTAAAAGGGTCCTTAGGAGAAAGGAGATGCAGGGTGTCCGACTCATTTACAGGAGAAGAGGGAATATATCGACACAGAGTCGGGATCATTTGATGCAGTGGAAAAAGTCACCAAAGGAATAGACCTGTTCAAAGTAAAAGGGTCCTTAGGAGCAAGGAGAGGCAGGGTGTCCGACTCATTTACAGGAGAAGAGGTAATAGTATATATATATATATATATATATATATATATATATATATTCAGGTTGTCCCCCTCTTTCTGAGCTAGAGGAGGAAATTCATCAGGACTAAATAAATGATCCTCAACTCCGAACTCAATACCAGTAGTCAAGGCCTCAACCACCTTCACCCCGATATCCAAAAATATAGCCGGGTCAACAAAGTCCCTCATCTGGAATGGAGTATAAAATGATTTAGAAACTGTCTGAACTAGAGATCCAATCTCACTAGAGGCCAAATTCCCTAACTCCAAAAGCCAAATTTTACCCAAAAGTTCATCAACAGGCATGAATTTTAGAAGCGTTAGCACCATGTTAGTGAACTTACCAACAAATGTAGATGCTGATTCAAAATACAAAGGAAGAGGAAAGGTCATAAACCGGATCCAAATCATCATCCCGAGAGAACAGAGCCAAAGCAGACTTATTTTTAAGGGAGCCACACTGATCCTTCGAGTGCCTCATTTCTTGGAACTTGTGACATCGAAATGGCACTCACCAATAGTCAAGATTCTAGAGAAAAGTACCTCCTTACCACATATCACTTCTAGTTCCTCTAGAATCCCATTCCCCATCTCCATTTCCACCTACACTTATGGATATTTATGCTCAAATCCCACCAGATGATCTTCGACAATATGAATGAACTTACCTATAGAGTTTGCAACTGCACAGAATCCCTTCAAATTCCAATGGAAGAGGGGAAAATGTGTTAAGATGAATCACAGATGCATCTTGGCCAGTTTTTTCTTCTAAGGGTCGAATTTCACACTCCAACTAGTCAAGACTAGAGATCCCTTGCCTATTACCCAGAAGCGCTCCTGCACAGCCACCCTATCTTCCTCAGATAAAAAATCAAAATCATACCACCCATTCACCAGTGCCAAAACTCTAGGAATATTCTTAACCAACGGCTTCCATTTGTCCTAGATACATTTCGGAATATCATTCCTAGAGAGATTGACAAATTCAAATTTCCCTAACAGAGAGCGTTGAGATAACCTAGGCACCAATTCCATTGTCACATCACAACCTAGAATACAAATAGGATTAACTCGCTACACCTTCTCAAAATATAAGTGTTTGACCTTCTTGTGTCTTCTTTATTCACCAAAACATCTCCTCTCACAAGTAACTGGGTTCCTTGGTGAAACAGTTGGGGCCAAAGGACATGTGTCCTTGTTGCCCTTATCCCTATTAACCCCTTTACGTGACATAATAGTTTGTAAACCTGTCCCCATGTCCTTTACCATATGCTCAACAGAAGCTGACAAGACAAGAGGGGAATCCATCAAACTCCCCGCAAACTGACTCCCCGGACTATCAACCAACCCGAACGATAAATCCATAGAAAAAACCCTAGTGGAAAGATAATTTTATACAAAACTTGGAAGTTGAATGGGTTAAATTGTTCTTCTTTCCATTGATTTGTATTTAAAGTGATTAAAATCACTATAGGAATATTGCTTCATGTTATCCATACTAATGTTAGTTGCATTAATCATTTACTTATACACCATTGTTTTTAATACTAATTTTTTGGTTGTGTCATTTAATTTTATAGGTGTGTTATCTACTACGTTATCAAAAATAATGTTTGTCTTTATTTGCTATTGAAGGAAAAAAAGTTCTTTACGAGAATATCATGCCACTAAAGGCACATTGAAGGGAAGAATGATTTCAAATTTGGACCAAATATTGTTTTTATGTCTTCTATCGTCAATCATTTCTTCCATAGCCACTTCTGTAGTAGCCTCTTTCATAAGCATAACGATGAGATGTTCCTCCTTTTTCAATGGCATTTCTATAGCAACTTCTATAGCAACAAAAAACCTATGAAATATGATGTAAGTAATATCCGAGTTGTTAGAAAGAAATGAGATGAGCAAGATAGTTGCTTGCATCTATGATGCATGAGTGACAATCTAAAACGAGTAAAGGAGGGAAGTGTTTGAAAAACACCAATCATGAAATTGAACTAAACGGCTCCTCATATGTGGTGGAATTTACCTTGTAAATTAGAGAAACAACAAGGTATACAAAGATAAAAATTTGCATGAAACACAAGATTATATTGAAAAATAACTTATCAAAGGAAAAAGACAAGAGAAATGTTGCAAAAATAGCTCTTCTACTATGATAATCACTTTAGGAAGAAATGTTCATGTAGCTCTTAAGGTTGTGAAACCTTTCAATTAGGAACAGATTCCAATACAATGAATCTTGACAAAACAATACATAGGCTCTTATCTCTTTAAATAGGATTTTAATATCCCAAAATCACAACTACTTGACTTAGTCAATAATTAATGAGTACCAACTACCTAGTGGCCCTTAATTAATAGAGAGACACCTTTTACATTAATGTTCTACTACTAACTACTTGGCCTTATTCAAAGGTTATCGACTCTTACATAACACGACTAACTACTAAAGTAAGGGAGCTAGGGTGGGACCCTAACAATCCCCCCCTTGAAAAGCAGTGTTGTCCTTATTGTTGAAGATGGGGAAATTGTTGTATATTCCCTCCAAGTTACTAGGTGGTATCCTTTGGTTGCATATATTTCCACTGGATCCAACACTTTTTTATTGTATGCCTATGCACTTGATGTTCCTTGGTGCTCAATGTTTCTTCTAGCTAGAGAATAATGGAACCTTCCTCAAGTTATGGTAACTTGTTTTGTGCATTACAGTTGTATCCCACCACCCTTTTTAGGCATGGTACATGAAATACTGGGTGAATCTTAGAATGATATAGCAGAGTGATATTGTAGGGCACCTGTCCATTGTGTTGGATGATCTAGTAAGTCCCATATAACTTCAGAGTTAATCTCTATAGGGGGTAATTTTATAGGGATGTTTGTTTATAAGGTTGAAGTTGAAGAATCACATAGTACCCTTTTTCAAATGAAAGAGTGGGTTAATATTAGAATGATCTAAATGAGTGAGCTTGTAGGCCACGTATCCAATGTGTTGGGTGATCTAGTAAGGCCCATAGAAATTCAGAGTTAGTCTTTGGAGGGGGTATTTTTTTTAGGGATATTTGTTTATAAGGTTGAAGTTGAAGAAACACATGATTCCCTTTTGCAAATTATTACTTAGAGTGAGGTCGTCCCCCTATTGTTTCATTCTATTATGAGTCATAGAGAAATTGTCCTTAAGTTTGTGGAGAATAGCTTCGCTAGTGTGAAGTGTGCTATCCATTGCTTGGACCTCGGAAGTGACTAGTAAATATGAAACCAAAAACAAGGGTTTTGGGTTTTATATTGCTTCATAGGGTGTCATTTTGGTAGTGTCGTGATAAGTAGTATTATACCACCATTCTTCAACAGAAATCCATTATTTCTAGAGATGCGGATTTTCAAAAGAAAATCATATCAAGCAAGTCTCCAAACACTTATTTCTTACTTCCATTTGGCCATCTGTTTGTGGGTGGTAGGGTGTTCTTGTTGGTTTTGGAGCCTAATTATTTTCATAATTTATAGGTATTGTTTTATCCACATTTGGATCCTATTTCCTAATGAGGTGTATTTCCAGTGGGTCCAAGGGGGGTGATGACAACTTTTTGGAGCCCCCCTTGGCGGTGGTTAAGTGATAGATCCCAAAATATATATATATTGGATAAATTATTTGTAAGATATTGTAATTTCATAGTTTGTTCATCATTAGATCATAATCTAATGGTATAATTTATGTTGGGTCTTTTTCCCCTAGAAGGAAACCTTGTTTTTATGAGGGCATTGCAATGCAACTATGTAGGGTGAGAGACAATACTATGAGAGTGTGAAGAGGAGGTTGCAGTACATATGTTGTAGGTTTTATCCCTTCATTTGGTTGGATATAGTAAAGGAAGAATTGGTTATTTCTATGTGGATTTATCCCATATCAAGTGAACCATGTATATTTGTATTTCTCATGTATTATGTTACTTTGTATTTTATTTATGCTTTCATTTTGATTTTATTTCTCCATGATCCTATTCCTAACAATTGGTATCAGATCTATACATAGTAATACACACATGAACAGGAGTTAGGGAATTTTTTGTTTTTATTTTTTATTGTGCGCTCGGGATCTTCTAGGGTTTGTCCTTTTGCGCTGCTCCTTGCATGGAACCTCCTGATCCAACACCAGATGACCAGTGTGCTAGCCTTGATGAAGGATTCAGAAGAATCATCATCACACAATCCTCTGTCAATCCCCCCAAGGGGATTCTCGTTTTGTGAAAAGAACTAAAGTATCGGATGTCAAGCTCTCATCTCTGGTGTCAAAGTACAAAGTTGTATCTCTCCACGAAAGAGGTTTTCTTGGTCACTTCACTGAGCTCTGGCCCTCTCCTCGCTGAATAAAAACTGGTGACCATTGATCCAGGGAGAAGTGCAACAAAATTTTTGTAGTAGAGTCTTCTTTGTCTTCTTGTTTGAAAAAAAAGAAGACAAAGATCTAATCTTCAGAAACGACCCATATTTCATGGGCCCCAGAGGATTGTATCTCAACAAGTGGGATCTATCCTTTGATCCTGAAAAGCATATTCCCTCCGTTGTTTCAGTCTAGTTTAAGTTACTGTATCTTCTCCTTCATTGCTAGAATGATGATGATCTCAAATCCATAGGGAAAATGCTAGGGAAATTTATTGATAAATCTGAGCCAAAACCCCCAATTTTCTCCTATACAGGAATTTGTGTGGAAGTAGATATAGAAAAAGGCCTTCCAGAAGCAATTAACCTCTCCATGGAAGGATGGATCCATATCCAAACTATGGATTATGATCAAATCCAATTCAAGTGCAAGGTATGCCATGAATACGGTCATTTTGAAAAATCCTATCCAAAACAATTTCAAATGGAATAAGGAGAGATCCCTAGAGAAGAATGGGACGAGGTCGTTCGGAGAAATAATAATAAGGAAAATGGTAGTTAGGAGAATACCCCCAGCAAAGAATATGAAAACCACATAAAATATATTTCAATCCTTGGCCTCTAAGGGCCCGGAAAAAGCTGAACAAGAAAAAGCAGATGAGGAAGATACCCATCAAGCGAATACGGAAGAAGAATCTGTCTTAAGAAAAATAGGGAAAGAAGCAAGTTACGAACCCATTAGCCCCTAGTATCCCTACGTATAAGCAAGGCCAGAATCATCACAAAAATCATGAATATTCGTTACAAGATCTAGAGAAAAGGCTTAGATGGAAGACACATCTAAAAGTATGGAAGAGGAAGCAGAGCCTCTAATAAAAAAGGAAGGAAACCCAACAAATACCATAGAAAGAAATAAACAGCCAGAGAAAAAGTAGTAGGGAAGCAATCGAATCTGGTGCACCTGTTCAAAACTTATCTTTCATACAAGCACATAGGAGATCGGTAGGAAGGGAAAAAGGAGAGAGAGAGGTACCACAAACAACTAAGAAATAATGATCCTTGTCTCCTGGAATTGTAGAGGACTAGGAGGAAATAAAAAGGTAGAAGCTATTAAAAGGTTTCAGTGATCAGAAAACATATGTATCCTCACAATCCAAGAGACAAAAATTTAAGCTAAATATATTCTCGTAGTCTTCAATTTTTTTGGAAAACAAAGAAGTTAAAGCAGTGAGCTCACAAGGAGCTTCAAGAGGTATGTTAACTTGGTGGGATAAAAATATTTTCAAATTTAAATCTACTACTGAGAATCGACATTGGTTGTTTGTTGATCTTGAGTGTTTAGAAACTTAGGAGACACTCTGGATTGGTAATATCTATGGGCCAATGATCCATGGATCCAAAGAAGATTTTTGGATCCATCTTGAGCAGCAAAGGCATGGGAAAATGCATCTCGCCTGCATCTTAGCTGGGGATTTTAACACCAGAACCTCCCCTTTTGAAACAAAAGGTGGATCTAAGGTTAAGGATACCTTTGGGGAAAGGTTAGAATATATCATTACCACCTCTGAGGCTTGTAGACGTCAAACCTTAAAAAGGAAATTTCACCTGGAGCAATAAGCGTGTTGGTCCGAGACACATCATTACGTGACTAGACAAAATTCTAGTAAGCTCTTCTTTCATGGGTAAAACCATCCTTCCCTTATCTAGAATTCTCTCTTCTGCATTGTTTGACCACATGCCCATTTTACTATCTGTGGAGCCAATTAGGAATATGAGACCTCTCCCCTTTAAATTCTCTCCAACTCGGATCACAAAACCAGGCTTCTTTCAAACTGTCAATCAAGATTGGAAGAAGTATTTTCAGGCCTCCTCGGGCTTCATATGGGAGAAAAAGTTAAATAATGTGAAAAAAGAACTCAACTCTTGGTTGGATCCACGTTTCCAAACCCTCAGGCAAGGAAAAACTTCTCTTATTAAAAGCTTAGAATAGATTCAAGAGAAAATGGATCATAAGGATGTAACTAAAGAAGTGCTTCTAAAAGAAAAAGAGTTGGACAAAAAAACCATTTCCATTCAACGGAAGGAAGAAGTTGAGCTCAGATTAAAATATAGATCTCTTTGGCTGAAAAATGGATATCAAAATAATAAGTTTTTCATTACCAATGCAAGGAGCGCAACAAGAAAAACACAATAACAGAGATCGCCACTGAGAACAGAAGGAAAATCATAGATCTTGAGGTTATTAAAAATGAGATAAAAGATCACTTTGAGTAGAGGTATCTCAAGAATAAATGCTCTCTCTCAACAACGAAATCCTTGTTTTTCTAAGTGGAGACCTAAGCCATATCACCCAACCCATCTCCTTTGAAGAGGTCTAAAATGCATTTTGGTCCATACATCATGACAAGGCTCCGAGGCTAGATGGGTTCTCCATAAGATTCTACAGAAGATGATGGGATATAATAAAAAAATATATGGTAAGAATGATCATCTCATCTCAATCAAAGGTTATGATCGGAGGAGCTAATAATTCCACCTTCGTTTCTCTTATTTTTAAAGAGAAGAACCCATCCTCCATCAAAAGATATAGACCCATATCACTCTACAATGCTTCTTATTAAATCCTCTCCAAAGTCATAGCTAAGAGACTCAAGAAGGTCATCTCGTTACTTATCTCTGAAAATCATGGGGGCTTCATAGTAGAAATACATATTTATGATAACATCTTGCTGTTCCAAGAAGCTATTCACTCAAGTCAAAATCAGAAAGAAGCAGGTATGGAAATCAAACTAGACCTCGTAAATGCTTTTGATAGAATAAGTCACTCTTTTATTTTTCAAGTTATGGGGCACAATATGGATTTCCTCCATCCTTTATCAGATGGGTCAAAGCCTGCATAAGAAATCCTTTGATTGCACTACTTGTGAATGGTCGACCTACCTCATTCTTCCAAGATCAAAGAGGGATAATACAAGGCTTCCTAATGTCACCCCTTCTTTATATTCTAGTGGTAGACTCGCTCAGTAGGAGACTCAACATGCTGAAGATAGAAGAAAACCTCCAAGATATTAGCTTCGCCATCGGCATGCAACCCATTAAACACACCTAGTTTGTTGATGACACTATTCTCCTAGGAAGTGCCTCTAATCAAATATCTGGACGTTTCAAATCCTCTCTGGATCTATTTCTCAAAGTCTCTTACAGTCAAATTAACTCAAACAAGTCTTGGTTGTATGGTTCAAACAGTAATCCCAACTCCCTGCGAGACATAGATAACATTTTGGGAATAAAGGTCAATCTTCATTGGACTTCCTTCACCTATTTGAGGGTTCCCATAGTAAACAAGAAGTTTACCATTTAGGTTTGGAGCCCTTTGATACAGAAACTGAAAAACAAAATACATGCCTGGAGCACCATTTGGTTTAATTTAGTAGGAAAAGTCGTCCTCATCAAATAGATCTTGGCTTCTTTTCCCATTTTCACTTGTGCGGTCTTCTTGGAACCCAAATCAGTGATAAACGCTCTCAGCATAGAGATTAGAAAAATTTTGTGGCGGGGAGGAAAGATGCAAGGTAAAAAATTCAACCTGGTAAACTGGAATTTAGTTATGGAATAAAAATGTAATGGAGAGTTGGGGATCAGGGATCCTGAAATTATGAACAGATCCTTAGGAGAAAAGTTGGTTTGGAGGATGGTCACTTGAAAAAAGGAGTGGTGGAAGGGGGTTATTAGGAAAAAATATATATAAAAAAGAGATCCACCTATCTAGATCACCACTGGACAGGTAAAGGAACCTCTATATGGAACCTTTGCAAAAATTGTGTTGGCCTAATTAAAGACAACGTGTACTAGATCCCTGGGAATGGGAAAAGAATTGATTTCTGGGATGACTCACTCCTTGGACATCCTCCTTTCGATTCATATGAAAACCTTACCAATATCCAAATGTGGATGAATATGGAAGGTCTTCAAAACTTGCAAGATTTAGTTGTTTGGGGTCCTGATGGAGAATGGATTGGCTGGAAATCTCTACATCCTCCCCCATATCTCTGCAATGAATATGAATTCTTTTTCTCCTCTGTAACTTGCCCCAATTTTGCAAAACAATTTTATGTTATTGAGGAATATTATGTTATATTTTATGTTAAAGTTTTTAATTAATGACAAAGTGCGGTCAAGGATAATTTAATGTATTGCAGAATATTTTATTAATAAATAAAGAAAAGATAACACAATAGCTTAGGGAAGCTATTAAATGAGTGCTTACTGGTCACTTGGTGGAGGAGACTGGGTTGAGAGCATATTGACAAGTGGCGGCTTCCTCAAACTACTTCTAGTTGTTGCAGGTGGTAACTTCCCTATATTTTTGGTCAAGATTCCCTAAGAAAGTGGAACAGGAGCAGGTGGCTCATTAAGTAAAAATTGACCGAAAATACCTAGGCATACTAATAAAACTTCCCATTGAAGACAAATGATGCTACTCATTCTGGATTTGTGATAATTCTGAATGAATGAAGTGCACATGTGAAATTCGATGGAGGGGACTAGCTGAAGTGAGTTTGAGGGGATAAGTGCTGAAGACTGAACTTGTGCAGCTATTCTAAGCTGAAGTTCTTATTGTTATAAGCGGGACTGATTTACTGCTGAACACTCAGTGGAGTTGCAGAGGATCTCAAGACTACATTTCTCACCCAGTACTCTACCAGGAGGATGACGAGACAGGATCGGGGGTCCTGAGAAATTGCAAACTAGCTTTTCTCCAAGAGTTGGTTGGGAGGAATAGCCTCCTTAAGTTGTTGTCACCTCATCTATTTGATAGGTTCTACTTGTTTAGGTTTAGTTATTATTTTATTCACCTCATCTATTTTATTATTTTAGTGACAAAAAAAGAACATTTGTTTTTACTGAGAAAGTTAGTAATTAGTAGATTATGACTAAACAGTAGAGATATTGCTAAGTTAACTCATAGATAAGAAAATTACCAAACTGTATTTTTCCACGTCTTTTACAAGGCAGTACTCTAGTACAGCAGGTATGCTTAATTTAGATAAGTAGATTTCAAAAAATTTGAATGCAGATGTAAATAATTTCTTCTGCATAATTGTTATGTAATTTATTTATTGAAGTGTAGATGTACTTGTACTGTTTACTGAAGTATCTAAAATATCTAAATATAGGTAAGAATAAATGTAAAGCATAAACAACAATATGTATAATATTTACAAAATTAAAACTAGTAAAAACACATAATATAAATTCAATAAATAAATTTAAATAAATATGTATAACAACAGTAAAATATGTACTTAGGGTTTAACCTCGTATATAATATTCTAGGTTATTTAACTACCTAGTTAGTCATACATTTAAACTAGGTTTACTGTAAATAAATGTATTAACACTGCAAACCTCTAGAAACATCTAGGGTTTGAAAGAGATAAGTATTATTACTCTAGGAAATAAAATTTACATTTTATTTTATTTTATAATACAAAAACCTAGCACTAGAGATTTTCCAGATTTAACTACAGTAATAATAGATTTTATTGCTAGCAAAATAATTACAGAACTATAGACTATTCAAATAGAATTTTTAACAAGAAACAAAATATCTTATTAAATTAGTAACGTTGTACGAAGTAAATAACAATAAATAATTACCATAAACCATTTACACCTAAATTTAAACCCAATTGAAATAATGTTGTAAAAAACACTAAGCTTAAACGAAAATGAACAAGTATAGTGGCCTGTGGCCTTTTATATTGATTTTCGAGGCTTTAAATCCTGACCAAAAATGACTTCTTCAAGTCTAAACAGAAGTCACAAAAACCAAAATATTACAATTATAATTTACAGCAGAAAAAACCCTTCATCTGTTTAGAGAAATGTTAAAATTACGACGATTTCTTTTCCTGTAAAAACCAAATTACATATTCAAGAAACAACCCAGTGGTTGGACAGTATAGTCACGTCTTAGAGACGAATATTAAAATTTAATATCATTTATATCTTTCTAGTTCGTGAAGGCTCAAATAAAAACCATGAAATCGCGGTTGCAATAGCCTTAACATTTCCTTACAATAGCCCCTAGGGCCTTAAAAATTTATAAAACAAAAGAACAATAGCATAACTATTAACCATGGCCGATCCATCAACCATCACAATGGTGCTTCTATTTCCTTTCTCCATAATTATGTGCAGGAAAAACACTCATATGTCACCGAAGCTTACCAGGAGAACGCGTTGTTGAAGACCGAGGGTAGTTTATCATCCAGCTTCAAATCCAAGTCGGGATAAACCTGTACATCTCATTGTTGTTATTCATTTTCTTAAAACCTTAATTATAACCCTATGATTTAATAAACTGTAAGAAATTTCAATCTTTTACCTTGTAAAGCTAAACAGTGGCGAAGTCGTGGAAGCCACCCAAGCCAGGTTGATGGCACCTTGAAGAAGGTAAGCACTAGAATGTGTTTGCATGGAGTGCAGCAAAAAAACCTAAGCCACAAACTAGAGGGGATAAAACCATGAGGAGGGAGAAAACAAGTAAGAGGCAGATGTAACTCTTCACCTTAGAAATTTTGTCCACTTTGCACAGCAAACAAACCCCCACAGTCACCCAAGACGACGCCAAAACTAGCTCCAAAGCCCATTTTACCACTTGACAGTCTTTAGGCCTCTAAACAACAACATACAATCAACCCTTCACAAGCTCGCAGAGGTACAGAGAACGGGTGCTTACATCCTTGAAGGTTAACAAAAAAACCATGGTGGCCACGAGCTCTCATCTCGGCCGCTCCTCAACAAAAGAAAAATCCTTACTACGTGAAGATATGGTTTGGACGTCATTTATGAAAGTCAAGAAAACCTAGTGGCTTAATCACTTACCACGTGTCCCTAATGATTTCTCAATTGTGGGTTTGAAACCATATTCAATTTCCAATCTGCAATAAAGCATTGTGAAACAAGTCAAAAAACCATATCAATGATATGTTTTCATTTGTCAATAATGTTATTATTCTTGGTGGTGTCGATTTCTAGTTTTTAAACCATAGGATAAAGGAAATGGTTTTTCTTTTAATTGCTATTGTCTACTAGACAAGTTAAATCAATCACTTTCTAACGATTATGTTTATAGAATATAAATAAAGGACTATACTTATAATAGTAAAACATTATTTAAAGAGGTAATCTAGTCATCCCTTGAATTAATTCACCTAGACCTTGGAGATTGAAAGTAATTTGTATAGCTATAGCACAAACAATTACAAGATCTTCTCTAATACATACAATGACAACAATATTTTAAGGAAGTTGTAATTTATAACAATTGTAATTGAAAGGGAAATTATAGCTAGGTGAATATACTAGGGAACGAGGTGAGAAGACACAGGTAAAAAGGTTACTAAAGTAGAGTTTTCAAGTTTGAGGAAGAACTCAATCAAATATAAATGAAACCTTGGACCAATTTCTGCACAACAATGTGTAGTTGGGAAATACAACTATGTGCAACCTATCTACTCTTTTATAAGAGTCTCTTTTGTAAACTAATGTCTGATTGTTGACAAGGGAAGATTATGAGTTAAAGTAGATAACCTATCTATTATGAAAACACCTAATTGTAGAAACCCTGGGGTAAGGGTCATTGTGTAATACTTTTAACAAATATAATGACATTTTGAAAAGAGGAGCTTATAGAAAACAAGGCTTTATAAACAATACAACCAAGTAGTAATTCAACAACATAGAGTATTTTTATGTTTACAAAAGAATTCAATTGATTATGAATTGAAATAAAACTCCAATTGCTATACAGCAGATACATAATTATAGGCAGATGCATGCGAAGCATTTCTTTTCCTTACAAAAACATTAGATCATAAATTCTTATGAGTAGAAGTAGGAGTATTCTTTAGAAGTGTTTCTTAATCATTTCATTTTGAAAAATCTAAGCAAATGGTTGAAAAAATACATGAGGAATTAATTGGTTCATTTTGGTGGTAAACTGAACATTCATATAACCCATCCTTCCACAGTTTTATTTTACCATCGTTATGCAGTTTGATGACTTAGCAATGTCAACGTTACCTCTTACAGGGTCAAGCTGCAAACAAACATTTTAAATTACTAGCATTTTATCTTATGCTAGTGGAGTATATTTCTTGATCTAGATATTTTAATTGGAACAAACTGCTTATGCGTTAGAACCTATAAAAGAACCATCATTTCCACTGTGTTAGTTGTAAGCTAAGTAAGCCCTGATCAAACCTAAGAATTCTTCCTACTTGACAAAAGAAGACAATAACACACTTAGAATTAGTTAAGATGCAGATTTCTTTTCTAACTTTCTGAAAAATACAAACTGCTATGTTTAACAGTACTAACATAGTATTTTAAGATAAGCCAATAAGTTATACAAAACCAAAGAAAAGAAGTGCTCTTTGTTATTTTTAAAACTATTTAAATATCCACTAACAGTTAATGGTTCATTGGCAATGACACTTGACATTTTATGTTACATGAAAATTTTTAAATTTTTACGAATTTTTGAGTTATTACATGTGGTATCAGAGCACAAGGTTCAGACACTAGGCCTGAATGTGACTCAACATGCATAAATAGAACAATGGATCTAAAACATGTATACTGATATTTTTTTATTTTTCTTTTGAATTATACTTCCAGAAAAGTTTTTTGAGTTAACTGCAGGTATGGAAAGATTGGAAGAATATGCGGACGAGGAATCCCCATTTACTGAACGAATTAATTCTAAAAGAGAACCCATACAAGAAGAAATAACTAATAATTCTTCTGAACTACTACAAACAATTAAGGAACTAAGAACAGAGATGGAAACAGTAAAAAAAAAATGAGAGAATTCTGAGAGCTCGGGAGAAGCTAAATTAGATTTTGATGGAAAGATTTCAGAATGAGGAAAAAGATAAATGAACAAAGTCTGAAGATATGCCTTACCAATATAAGGATAAAAATACTAAAAAGTTTAAAATCGAAAGTAGCTCATCTTCTAAGGTCTATGGCAATTCACATAAAAAGAATTATCAATATACTAGTGATAGTAGCGAAGATAATCATCATACCAGAAAAATAAAGTTTAAACCTTACGAAGAAATCTCTGGAGAATTCAAGAAAATCAAGCTACCAACCTTTAATGGTGAAACTAAGAAGGGGGAAGAGGCAGAATCCTGGTTGTCTGGGATGAAGAAATACTTTCAAATTTATAACTACTCTAATAAACTGAAAGCCAGGATGGCTATTTATAATCTCATGGGGAAAGCAGATATTTGGTGGCAGGACCTAAAAGGAGTAAAAGGCATTAGGGAGAAAAACATCAATTGGAGTACATTTAAGAAATATTTCAAGAAGAAATTTTTGTGTGAACAATACTATGAGGAGAGGGCTAAGGAATTTTACGAACTAAAACTGGGAACAATGAATATGAAAGAACTAAATAGTAAATTTCTAAGTCTCCTCAGGTATGTGTTGTATATTGTGGATGAGAAGCCTAAGGTACAACGGTTTCTCAGCTGTTTACCCTATCATATAAAAGACAGAATTGAGTATGACAATCCAAAAACTTTAGAAGAAGCAATGAGAAAAGAAAATTTTTGTTATGAACAAAATCGCAAAAAGGAAAGAATGACCAACTGGAAGGCCAAAAGAAATAATAACTTTGAACAGAAGAAGAAAGGTTTTGTACCTAATCGAAATTTTAAGAATAATAACACACGAAATTTTCCTAGTAAAAATTTCGAAGGGAACAAAATTAATTCATAGACCAATCCAAATGGTCAAAGAAATAAAGAATCTGTTTATAATCATGGTAATTATACCAAGAATTTTGAACAAAAGGAACCAGTAAGGTGCTGGGAATGTAATGGTCCGCATTATGCGTCGGTTTTCCCTAATAGGAAGAAGACTGTTAGCAATATACACACTATACAGGAGGACATGATTGTCGGTGATCTAGCAAGGACAATGCCCAGGATCAATGCAGCATTGGAGAACACGCAAGCGGGTTATCAAACTTCCATGGTGGAAGTGGAAGGTGGAACCCGAAGGATATTTTCTGGTGGAAAGGGATTGTATCCTCGAAAGGAGGGAGATCTCGCTTTAGAATCACACCATTGGTTAGGTTAAGGTGCAATGGAAGCCCCTTAGTCCAGAAGAAGCTACCTAGGAATTGGAAATTCATACGCGGGATGCATATCCAATTCAATTGCAGGGAAATTCTGAGGACAAGGAATAAATAACAACGAGGACGATGTTATAATTAAGGGGGTGTGTATGTCACATGCCCCAATTTGAAAAACAATTTTATGTTATTGAGGAACATTATGTTATATTTTATGTTAAAGTTTGTAATTAATGACAAAGTGGGGTCAAGGATAATTTAATGTATTGCATAATATTTTATTAATAAATAAATAAAAGATGAGACAACAGCTTAGGGAAGCTGTTAAATGATTGTTCACTGGTCACTTGGTGGAGGAGACTAGGTTGAGAGCATATTGACAAGTGGAAACATCCTCAAACTACTTCTAGCTATTGCAGATGGAAACTTGCCAATATTTGTGGTCAAGATTCCCCAAGAAAGTGGAACAGGAGCAGTTGGCTCATTAAATAAAAACTGACCCAAAAGACATAGGCATGCTAATAAAACTTCCCATTGATGATAGTTGAGGCTGCTCATTTTGGATTTGTGATCATTCTGAATGAATGTAGTGCACATGTGAAATTCGATGGAGGGGACTAGCTGAAGTGAGTTTGAGGGGATAACTGTTGAAGACTGAAATTGTCCAGCTATTCTAAGCTGAAGTTCTTACTACTGTAAGCAGCACTGATTTACTGCTAAACAATCAGTGGAGTTGTAGAGGATCTCGAGACTACAGTTCTCACCTAGTACTCTACTAGGAGGATCAGGAATCAGGCTTAGGGGTCCTGAGAAATTTCAAACTAGCTTTTCTCCAGGAGTTGGTTGGGAGGAACAACCTCCTTAAGTTGTTGTCACCTCATCTATTTGAAAGGTTCTACTTATTTAGGTTTAGTTATTATTTTATTCCCTATTTCAGGAAAGTTTAATGGTTTATCAAGATTAGTATATTGTTATTTATCATTGTTAGTGAAAAAGAAAGAACATTTGATTTTACTAAGAAAGTTAGTAATTAGAAGATTATGATTAAACAGTAGAGATATTGCTAAGTTAATTGATAGATAAGAAAATTATCAAACTATATTTTTCCATGCCTTTTACAAGGCAGTACTCTAGTACAACAGGTATGCTTAATTTAGATAAGTAGATTTCAAAAACTTTGAATGCAGATGTAAATAATTTCTTCTACATAATTGTTATGTAATTTATTTATTGAAGTGTTGATGTACTTGTACTATTTACTGAAGTATCTAAAATATCTAATTACATGTAAGAATAAATGTAAATCGTAAGCACCAGTATATATAATATTTACAAAATTAAAACTAGTAAAAACACATAATGTAAATTCAATAAATAAATTTAAATAAATAAGTATAAGAACAGTAAAATATTTACTTAGGGTTTAACCTAGTATATAATATTCTAGGTTATTTAACTACCTAGTTAGTCATACATTTAAACTAAGTTTACTGTAAATAAAGGTATTAATGCTGCAAACCTCTAGAAACATCTAGGGTTTGCAAGAGATAAGAATTATTACTCTAGGAAATAAAATTTACATTTTATTTTATAATTTCCAGATTAAACTACAGTAATAATAAATTTTACTGCTAGCGAAATAATTACAGAACTATAGACTATTCAAATAGAATTTTTAATAAGAAACATAATATCTTATTAAATTAGTAACGTTGTACAAAGTAAATAACAATAAATAATTACCATAAACCATTTAGACCTAAATTTAAACCCAATTGAAATAATGATGTAAACAACACTAAGCTGAAACGAAACTGAACAAGTATAGTGGCCTGTGGCCTTTTATATTAATTGTTGAGGCTTTAAAGCCTGACCAAAAATGACTTCTTCAAGTCTAAACAGAATTCACAAAAAACCAAATGATTTGCACATGAAAGTAGCAGTTATGCGATCGAAATACTCGGAGAAAAATGCTCTGCAACTTGATTGACGGCAGGGGTTGGGGGTCGTAGGAGGAAGGATTCACGGTGGTAGGGCAGGTTGGTGACGATACAGAAAGACCTTTCAAGATGGTTCCTGCTCCTCCTTGGGGGGAGAGGGACCGTGGAAGGAATGAAATAATAGAGGCAGATTCTATTATCTTTGGAAAAGAAAATGAAAAAGGGAAAGGAGTAATCAATGCTCCTATAACGCCAAGAGATGGGGAAGGCTGCAGTGGAATCAAAAGGGAAGAAACAAATAATCAGGGCACACGAAGGACAAGACAATGTGTCCTGAAATCCAAGATTGTGCCAAGACTGCAGATCAAATCTGAAAGAGTCAGGGAGGATATTCAATACATGAAAGAGAGGGCACTCATAGGAAAATTCGTTGGGATTTGGCCCACAGAAAAGACCCTGGTCCGGTGGATCAACACAACATGGAAACCCCAAGGAAACTTCGACCTTCAAGTGGGAGCTAAAGGGTACTTCACTATAATATTCTTTAATGAAGAGTACAAAATGAAATTTTTTGAGAATGGCCCCTACTTCTACAATTCGGCAGGCCTCTTTTTAAGGCCATGGAAAGAGAGATTTGACCCTGAAAAAGAAAACCTGACGATAGCACATGTATGGATAAGAATGTATTCCCTCCCAACAGAATACTGGACGGAAGAAATATTGATGGACATAGGGAACACTCTGGGGAACTTTATCAAAGTCTCAGAGCAAACTAGACAAAGAAAATATATATCAAATGCTAGAATATGTATCTACCTTGACATCTACAGAGATATGCCTGATGGAATAGAGCTAACGTAGGAATATGACGAATGGTTTCAGGCCATAGATTATGAACAGATCCCTTTTCACTGCAGAAGATGACACAAGCATGGCCATCTATTCAGAGATTTCCCCCAAAATAAAAGACCTGGGTGGAAGAAAGACTAAGACATATAGGATGCAGAGGGGTTTACTAAAATTCAAAACAAGAAACGGGAAGAGAGGAAGACTTCAGGGCCGGAGGTAAGCAAAAGAGTGCAGAACTAGAACCGGTTTGAGACCCTCCAAGAAGATCAGACAAATTGCAATGTCAACACACAGGTAGAAACGATGAAGAATAAACTCCAAGCAGAACAACAAAGGGAACAGAACAAAGAGAACCAAGGAAATGAGAAAGATAAAACCCCAAAAATGAAACCAGATATATCAAAAACCAACCTGGAACCCCTTATCCAGAGCCAGCAAGAGGAGGCCAAGAAAGACTCAGGGACAATGGAAGTTGTCTCTGAAGATATGGAAATAGGTGACCTAGACCTAGATAGGATGGAAGCTGCTTGTTCTGATAAAGACCCACCCCAGATTCCCCCTTAGCAAGTTTCCCTACTGGAGAAAGCCATTATTCAAGCCAAAAAATCAAGTTCTGTATGGGTAGTTGTTGAATCCCTCAAATTCACCGACGGTAAGAAAAACCCGAAGAAAGAAAAGAGGGGAAGACCTAGAAATGTTCAAAGAAAAAAAGCAATAGGTGAACAACTAGTGGCTTCAAGGTAGTATCCAACAATAGATGCGGCCCTCTCTCCCTCTAGTTAATCCACTCTTGATGCAGATTACAACTTGGAATATCATAGGATATAAGAGCGCTCTTAAAACTCGTCTTCTTAAACGAAGGATTGAAAAAGATAAGTCAGGGATAGTTTTTTTGCAAGAAACAAAATGCTCAGGAGAAGAGCTCTCAAGTATCGCCCGAAAAGTATGGAAGGGATGTGAATCTGTAGCTTTAGACGCAAGAGGGGCGGCAGGAGGTCTGGGAATCCTTTGGAACCCTCAAGAGGTGCATTTATCAAGCTTCCTAGCTACTCCATGTACTCTCATGCTTGATTTCCACATCATTGGTACCAGAATAAGAGGAGTCATTTCCAATGTTTATGGTCCCCCGAGGGCTGAACAGAAGCCATCATTTCTGGAGTCAATTTCAGACATAAAATCCCTAGTTGAGGATAAAGCCTATATTTTGGGAGGTGACTTCAATATGATCAGAAACCTTGATGAAAAAAAAGGTGGTATTTGGAACCTAAATGCTGCTAGCAATCACTTTAATGCTACTATTAATGACCTTAATATGATAGATGTCAAAACCTCCAATGGCATATTTACTTGGAACAATAAACAGACGGGAGACAGAGGGATAACCTGCAAACTTGACATATTCATGCTCTCACAATTAGTCATGACAGCAGGAGGTGACCTTAAAGCACTGGTTCTACCAGCGGTAGGTTCGGATCACTGGCCCATTAGTCTGGAATGGGAAAATGTCAAAGTTAACCCTCACAGACCATTTAGATTTGAGAAATTTTGGCTTCTCCAACCAGACTTCCATGAGAAACTCAAGGAATGGTGGGAGAGCTCCCCACCAATCAAAGGCACTCAAATGTATCAATTCCAACAAAAACTTAAACTCCTTAAAGGCCACATCAAGAAATGGAATAAGGAGTCATTCGGCAATATATTCCAAGAAAAATAGTCCTTAGAGAACAAAATTAAGCTAAACCAATCTCAAGTGATGAACAACGGATACTCAGAAGAATTGAGGATTCAGGAAAAGTTATTGTTGCAGGAATTTAGCCACAAAGAACAACAAGAGGAAGTCTACTGGAACAAGAAGGCCAGAATCAAATGGCTCCAGGAAGGAGAACATAATACTAGTTTTTTCCACAAAGCTGCCATTCAACATAGACAGGGGAACTAGATGGTTAGACTTAAGAAGGAGGGTGAGAGGATAGCCAAGTCTCAGGAAGATCTTGAAACTACCCTGAACTCTTATTTCGCCAAGCTCCTGCAGGAACTGAACAAATATAGGGAGGAATCCCAATGAGAAGTGTTAAGCCATATTCCCAAGATTATCATGGATGACCATAATCAAATTCTGGGAAAGGCTATTGAGATAATGGAGGTAGAGACTGTTGTTAAACAAATGGAAAAAGATAAATCCCTGGGAAAGGATGGTTTCACCACAAATTTCTTCCACGCTGGTTGGGAATGGCTAAAGGAAGAAATCTGGACCTTGGTGGGAGACTCTAGGAAATATGAGAGTGTTCTCAGAGCTCTCAACTCTACTTTCTGAACTCTCATTCCAAAACAAAGTGGAACAGAGGATCCATGAAAACTAAGACCTATTTCCTTGTGTAATTTCATCTACAAAATCATATCCAAGGTAATTGAAAATTGTCTTAAACCCCTCTTGCCTATCATTATCTCTCCGGAGCAAGCAGGGTTTGTAGAAGGAAGGCAAATTCTGGATGGCATTATTCTGGTCCATGAAACTATCCATTCTCTTAAAGCTACAAAGACTCCAGGTATTCTCTTGAAACTGGACCTCTCCAAAGCTTATGATAAATTGAATTGGAAATTCTTGGCAGAAATTCTTAAAGCTTTTGGTTTCATGGAGGAGTGGACTAATTGGGTCATGAATATGGTCTCCTCTGCTTTCTTCTCAATTTTGGTCAACGGATCCCCATCGATCCCCTTCAATGCATCTTAAGGCATTAGATAGGGGGGTCCCCTATCTCCCTTCCTCTTCATAATTGCAGAGGAAGGACTAGGAAGGATGCTCAAAAATAGGAGAGCAGCGAACAGAATTCAGGGATTATCTCTAATAGTTGGGATGGACCCATAGACCCATCAACATTTTGTGGATGATAATATGCTGATGGGAACCTCCTCTGTTCATGAGGCTAGGGGAATTAAAGAGTGTTTGAATACTTTTCTGGAAGCTAGCGCCCTGGAAATCAACAAGGAAAAATCCCAGACCTAGTTCTTCAATACCCTGAGGATCACCAAGAGAAATGTTCTCAAAATCTTGGAGTTCTCAGAAGGTAGCCTCCCCTCAAAGTATCTAGGAGCACCTATGGTAGAATCGACTATGAAACAAATATCTTGGAAAGAATTGGTCAACAAAATTAACAAAAATATCAATCTGTGGACTTTCAAAGCCCTCAATTTCTCGAGCAAACTAATCCTGCTAAAATCTATTCTTCAGGCTATGCCCATTTATCTCTTCTCAATGCTGGCAGCTCTGAAATCCATTATAAAACAAATCAGGAACATTCAAAGGAATTTCCTGTGGGGATGAACGAAAGGAAATAGAAAGTGGCCTCTTGTGGATTGGCAAACCATATGCACCCCGAAAGCTATTGGGGGATTGGGGCTTAGAGACCCTCTTGACAATAATAAAGTTATGAGCACAAAAATTTGGTGGAGATGGGTTAATTATGTGAAGGAGCTGTGGGCCAAACTATGGAACTTGAAATATGTCCCCCAATGGCCCAAGCATTCCCTGGTTCGCTTCAGAGAAAATCTCTCAGGCTCCAGCATCTGGAAGACTTCCCAGGAAAATAGGGGATTGGTTCAAAAGCACAGTGTCTAGGAAGTGCGGAATGGCCAAAATGCCAGATTTCGAAGTGAAGCTCTGAACCAGGAACCAGTGATTTCTTATGGGTACGGATCCCCATTTCTATGCACCTTTCTACAGAATAATTCCCATGGAAAGGTGGCGGATTTCTGGGATACCCGTAATGAAGACTAGCTTTTCTGGACGTGGAAGGAAAGGAGTTGGTGGCAAGCCAAAGAACCCAGGGAAGATATCGAATACTTTCTGTCGGAGCTATATGATAAAAGAATAGCCAAGAATGAGGATCCAAATAAGCTCATATGGGGATATGACAATTCAAGTAACTTTAACCCTAAAGAATCCTTTGGGCTGCTAACAGGGACTCAGAACCTAGAGCCAGAATCCAAGTGGGGGAAAATTTGGACTAGAGGATGGTGGCCAAAGGTCTCTGTCTTCTATTGGCTGGTGATTAAACACCGCATCCTAACTTGGGATAACCTGCAAATCAGAGGATTCTATGGTCCGTCTAGGTGCTGCATGTGCGAGGAGAATAATGAAACCATAAATCATCTGCTGGATGGATGCAAAGTAGCAGACTCAATATGGGATAAAGGGGCGGCAATTTTCAGGAGAAACCACTATCATAAGGGACGACCAGACATCACCATATCAGATTGGCCTATGAACGGTTTTAAAAACAAAATAGTGAACCGCCTGTGGGAACTTCTACCTGGTTTCAACTTATGGGAAATATCGAAAACCCGAAACAGACAGACCATTGAAAACAAATCAAGAAAAGAAGGGGAAATATGGAACTCTGTAGAAGCTCATCTGAAAGAAACTATATCTCTACAATAATGGACATAGGAGGAATATTATGTTGAAGCAAATGAACACATTATTCTGTATGATTTAGGGATTGGGGAATTACCTCCCAACAATTCAATTTCTCTATCAGTTCCAGTGCCTGTTTCTAGCCCGAACCCCTGGTCTGCACCTCCAGGTGGGTATTTTAAACTCAATGTCGATGGAGCGGCTAAAGGTAACCTTGGTCCCGCTGCTTATGGGGGTGCTATTAGGAATTCGAAGGGCAATATTATCAATTTGTTCTGGGGATCCACGGGAAGCAACACTAACAACATGGCCGAGCTCGAAGGCCTTATCAATAGTTTGAAATGGGCGTTGCAAATTGGGAAAACTCCTTGGGTGGTGGAGGGGGACTCTCAGATCATTATCAACTTACCACGTCGGCTTCAATCGGGCTCCTCAACAGCCCAAGTCTCAAAGAACTGGAGATGGGATGGTTGTTTAAGCGCTCTTAGGCAAACTCTCACAGGCCAGGAAGGATTCGACTTACTCAATCTTCTCATCGATTAATTAAATGAGTCCTAAAAGAATGAAGTAATATTTTAATAATTGAATGATTCTGCAATATTCAAATATTTTCGAAACTTTACATCAATAATAAGTTTATGATACTTTTTGTGAAAATCACCATTTTAACATACATATTATATTTGTGTCTCCTATTTTCTATTTTATATTGACATTTATTTAAACTTTAAATCTTTATATTGTGGTCAATTTTAATATTAGGAAATTTGTCGTTATTTCTTACGCATGTCATAATTTTATGACTTTTACGTTATTTTGTATAGCTCATCACATAAAGAGTGATCATATCTTAAAATTTGTTTTTTTTTAGCTTCTTTACCTTCTTCGACTCTCAGTTAAAGTTTCGATAAATTTTTCTTTTGGATTTCAATACATACCTTTTGGTTGAATTTTGGATTAGATCGGATTCTATATTTTTTAGTGTTTTGGTTCAATTAGTGATTTTGTCTTAAAATTTGTTTGGTTGATTGGTTTCAGTAGTGAAGTTAATATTTTTCAGCTTTTTGATTTCCTTCTTTGTTTTTAAGGGAGCATTGTAGATAAATAATACTTTGATGGCACACTGCTGGGTATTCATATGTTTCTCTACTAATCAACCTGATAAGGGAAACCATTGTAAGGAGTTTCTTGCCATATCAAATGTTCTTACTGTGACTGAATCACTTCTAGCCTTGAAATATTTCTTATGAACTTATCTAATAAGTCAGTTGAACTCACGATTATTATTCTTGGACTTTATTTTGAGAATGATATCATTAACTAGGCAAGTTAACTTTTTGGGAAGCTTTTCTCTCAGAATATTTATGAACCAATGGCATTAGTCATCTTTAGGCCTTCCATGTTATTATAAGGGTATTATCTAGATTTGTTTCTCATCCATTAGAAAAAATTTAAAACTAAACTAAACTTTGATTGAAGAATAGGAGGTCTCATTACGAGCCGACCTAATCATGATCATCAGCCCTGTTAGGGATAACATCATTTCTGATCACCAGGGTGATGGCTCTTGGTCATAAGATCAAGGGACAGGAGGTCTCATCATGAGCCGGCTTGTTTATCTCTGACAGTTCTTGTGAATGATGCTATCAATAGCTGGTTACCTAGCCAGGATAGTAGTCTTGAATCAAAGATAATAATAAAATTTAAAATTTAAAATTTAAAAAAAACAGAGAAAAATAAATTTTGTCTTTCAGTTATTTATATTTAATGGATGGGGAACTTATCTAGATATCCTCTTAAGATATGGAGGTCATATCTTTATGCTGGTGTTATTCGATTATTTTAGCTGTTGAGAAATGATTCTTGATCAAGTCCATTTGCTATGCAAATATTTCAAGTCGTTCATCTTTACGAAGTCTCTGAATAATAGTTGCGACAATTCATTTGATTGTGACAATATTAAAGTTCAAACTTTACTATATAGGCTAGTGATAAGATAAAGTCATGTGGTGTGAAGTTTGATATTTCAAGAAAATCTTGATTTTGTTTTCCTATATCTTTAATCTTCAGGTAAACATACAGAGATAACTGGTTCGCCCAGCAAGTCGCCATTTGTTGGCACCCCAACAACTCCCCTTCATTTTATGCAAAATGAAGGGTTCCCCATTAGAATTTTGTAAATTTGTAGCCTTAGTTTTCATTTTATTTTTGTTTGAATTATTTAATGATTTCACAACTTTATTTCTTTTCATCCTTCAACTTTTTGGTGCTTTCTCTTTTGGCTTGACTTTCTTGAGATAAGAGATTTGCTAGCTTAACTTATTTTTGTCATTTAAGTCCTTGTGCTTCTTGGTTGCTCTTTAACATATCCTACAAGGCTTAAAGGTTTGGTGATTGCTTGACTCTCTTGAATTCTTGCTTGCATGATCTATACTACCTTAGACAATTTGATTTTTTCATCTTAGTGCAACAACATTGGATCAAATTCATATTTTGACAATCTCCCCACCTTTGAGGTTTTGAAAAAAATAATAAACATTTTTGGTGAAATCTCAATAAATTGATTGATCATTTCTATTTGATGATTTTGATCTACATTTTGAAAGAGTTCATGAAATCAAACAATTGGATTAGAATTTAAGTGATTGATCTAATATTTCTTTATAATGATGACTAAACATATTAATTATTATTAATTATATGGCCATTATTTCTAAATAATTAATTAATAATCTCATATTCAAATGTGTTATTATGTAACAAAAACAAAATCCAAAATTGAAAAAGGAAATTTTAGTGTTTATTTATATTAACTTTTGTTTTACACTCATACAAATAATATCAATAATAAACTTCAGCCACCATTTGTCATATCACCTGAATTGCAATGATGGAATATTAGTTTCACTCTTTCCTTTTATCTTATAAAGTTTTCACATTTCAAACCTTGTTACCTTCCCATGAAAGTATCGTCATATTGGATGTTAGATAAAAGGAACTTGACATAATATAAAATAATGTTATTCTTTACCTTTAAAGGGAGTCTTCATGAATCGTTTTATAAACAATATGTTGTTTTAAACCATTATCCTTTAAACTCTTTTTTCATATTCCTCGAAAATTTAAATGTGAAATGCATATTACATTAAATCAATTTTGGTATTCGTCCCTTTAAAATATATATTAATATGATATATTTTATTTTGATGAAGGATCGAGGTTGATGTAGTTCATAATTATAAAAGAGTGATATTTTATAAAACAACAAAATGCCATTGAATAACGTTAGTTTCATGAACTAAAAAAGTGTTTGTCTAGTTATTCTTTTCTAAGTGAATGTCAAAACGATGGTTCCATTCCGTAACCGTCAGTCTTTATGAGATTGCATTTACGCAGAGCCATTCTCTAATCTTTGCCACGGGAATAATTTTGGGTGAATCAAGATTATAATGAGAATATAATGTTGGTGGTTTTAAATGGATTAAGTTTTGTTATAATAATCATTGGGATATTATACACTTAAAATAATTGAAATGAGCTTAAAATATTGTTTATTAAGAGCTATCACCATGCCCTAATTGCCTTGATTTAATTCAGGACCGAAGTAACACATGTTTATGGATTTGATAAAACAATACTTCATGGATATTACGTAAGTCACGGGGCTCAATCCAAATAAATATTTAAGTAAAGTTAATCCATAACCATGTAAATATTAAACTTTAAATTGGTCTTGGCTGTATAGTTTCGTGCATGATGATCTATTTAAACAACAAAAGGCATGTGTTTTTACATTAATATAATTAACTTTTGTCTCTTTCATTTTTGCAGAGATTTTTTTTTTCAGCACTATGCTTTTCTCAGGGCTACTTCGCCAAATTGTAGAATAAAGAAATATTATTCTATCATCTATGCAAAGAATCCGATTTCATTTAAGTGTATTTAACAAAGAAGATTGTTCTTCTTCAATGACGCCAAGGCTGTCAAAATTGACCAATAAAAGGAATGTCGGGAAAGAGATCACGGACTTATTAGACATTGCTCATAACGCTCCAGTTAACAGCAATTGATATCATGAGAGAATTATGCCTAAAGCTTTTCATTCAAGAATCTAGTATTATTTCAATCTCCACGATAACTGGTCGAGAAAGGAGAAAATCGTTTCTTAAATATTACCAAGATTGCCATGAAATCAAGATCAATGCTACGTTTCAGGTCGTTAAGAAGATCGCTCACTCATAATTAAGAGAACGTTGACATCAATGCTTAACAAATTTAAATGATAATGCCATGTCATGTAGTCAGTTGTAAGGTCTGTGAAAAAAAATATTACATGGTTGCGCCTAAGACAAAATAGCAATGAATCATTAGAGAAATTGTTGCTTGATCCGGATAAAACATGAGAAAATGACTTTCGAATTAACCGGGATTTCAATTATGAAAGAAGATAAATAATAGAGGGGAGTTAAATAATGAAATAAGACTTCTATTACGTTTATTTTTATAAGTTTTATTTTTTCGTTTTGATTTATTTTATGTTTTAGTGCAGGGAATATCGCATGAGATGTAACAGAAATAAATAAGCCTGGCATAATCTCCACCGAACACGATAAGAAGTAAAGGATGAAAAGATCGATGGATGAATTCAATGAACAAAACAGAAGATTGTCGGATTCCCGTCGTTTTTCAGGAGAGGATTTTCTGCAGCGAACTGCGGGCAAACTAGGACGAAATAGCAAAATCCAAAACATGGGTTTTCACCAGAAGATCCCCATATACCAGATTCGTGGTAAATTTTCTGAAAAGAGTGAACGATTTGGGAGATTTTCGAGGTGCTCTGGACACATTTTTCATAAGTGCGGCCAACTAAGAAATTCAAACCTGAGTTTCTAATTGGTAATTTGTCTATTTAAACAACAAAGTTCTTTTTGCAAGGAGAGGAGGTAGCGCTGAACAAGGATGGAGAAGTTTTCTTCTTTTAAGTTCTGTAATTTTCTTATATTCTAGGGTTTTTTGAAAACAAGAGAAATGGAAACGCTTGGTCCCTGGATGGAGTGATGGAGGAGAGACATACTTGAGATATATTTTGTTGCTGGTTTTATTTCCTTACTGAAGTTGGATCTTTGGATATGGGATGTAACTGGAGATCTCTAAGTTGATATCATGATTGGTATTGTTTTGGATATACTTTATATTTCAGTATATGTTCTTCTATTTTAATATTAATACAGTATGCTTTGTTATACTTGTGTTTATTTATTATTTTCACTTTGTGAGCTCAATATTATATTTGAATTAATATATCATTGTGACTAAATTTATTTGTATTTTTACTATAGATTCAAGATATAAGGATATACATTTCTATCTATTAGATATCGTTTGTATTTTTACAGTGATTTCATACTAGACATTATCTCTTATTCAAATATCTATGTTGATTATTAGTTACTAATTAATTAAACACTTCAGAAAATTGAAGTAATTGTTTATTTTCAGTTTCTCTGATAAGTTATGTTATAGCACAATAGTTTGATGAGTATGGATTAAATATTTGTATTTAGATCATACAATTTACCTTTCTGTTCATCTTCTATTAATTAATAATTAATATAGTATTCAAAATCGCTCTCAGCTGAGATAGGATAGATAGAATAGTTAAGGTAGTTTAGTTATTATTATCATAGTATTGTAAACATTTAACAATTGTTAAATCGTATTCTTGTAATTTTTAAAAGTAATTTTAATAGTCTTTTAGATTGAAGATATTAAATAGAAAACCCCCCAAAAACGAAGACTTTCCTTAAGAAAGAAAGTGTAGGATAACTTAGATAGTTGAAAATAATTTTAGGATTTAATTGAATAGAAATAACATTAGGATAGGATAGATTTTGCTGATTTTAATTTCTCCTTAAGAGAAAAATCAGCTGGTAGCAGGACCATAACCTGCAAGGTTTTGCTATTCCAAACACACCCGACGCTGCTTTAAGCTCATTGTGTGGGCATAACCTCCTTGTTGGCCTAGGTCAGAAAATTAGGCCAACAAATGGCACTAGAAGGAGGGTCGATCGGCAAGTAAGCCCTTTTGAGATATTTCTTTTAAATTTTTATCTATTTTAAAAATGGCTCCTATTACTATTTTAGAACATGCTTTCAGCATGCCTGGGCCTGCTGGAGGTATTTCTGAAAATGCAGTAAATCTCTTGCAAAGGTTAAGTTTTGATGGAGAAGGTAAAATGACTGCTTTGAAACATCTGACTAAATTTATAGATATTTGTAACCATTATCGTATAGTGTGTGAAAGTAAGATTTGTAGGATATTTACTGTCACTTTCAAAAGAATAATTCGAGGTTGGTTCGAAATGTTACCTACAAAATCCATTCATTCATGGAGTTATTCATTGATGCGCATGACGATTATAATTATCAAGCATTGAGGTATGAGATTGGAAATCTTCGCAAACAAGAAGGTGAATCTACTAGTACTTTCTTTTCAAGATTTATGTCAATGCATTTTAGATTCCATGAGAAAGATCAACTTTATGTAGAAGAAATAACAGATTTATTTTTATTTCTTGATTCTCATTCAACTTTATATGATCAAACAAATCATGATAAGCCTCAAATTGACGATATGCATGTGTTAGTTTTTCAACATTTAAGCTAGCATTATGTTAGGATCTTTTCACTGAGAGAATAACAAGCACAGCAATAACATAAGCACATCACAAGAGACAA
>LPNX010119456.1:2608-35353 GCA_001517045.1 Pseudotsuga menziesii
CCTCCTCTTCCTCTTACCACTTCTAGGAGTGGTGGAATTCTTCGAAGGAGACTTTCCTTTGTCTTCTCGCTGTAAGGCTATCTCAAAAAAATTCAAAAATAAGAATTATTTCCATGCTATGTTTCTTCTTTGTAGCTTTTCTTGGACAATGAGCTTTATTGGGCCATGATGGGATAGCCTTCCTGCAATTTTGGTGGGTTGGGATTTGACCTAATAGGCCTTCTTGATTAGGCTATTGTGTAGGTAGAAAGGCATGTTTAGTGGGATCCTTCCAGTGAAATGGTTCATCAATTTAAAGTGGTATATCATAACCCTGTTATACCTGTCTTTACAAGTTATATAAACCAAGATTGCTTTCAAAAACCGCTTTCACTTCTCCTCAAGCCAGGTTGAAGGGATGTTTTTCTTCCATACTACATTCTTGTGCTCAGGCTTCAAGTAAGACCTGAATTCCACATCCTTTTTTTATGGTGGTTTTGAACCATTTCTCCCTAGTCCTTAGGATTTTTGATACTTATGCCATTAGGGCCTGATCAACCTGGAACTCTTCTCTACCTATCAATTCCTTTGAGCCATCAGAAGAGAGAGCAAAGGCTACTACCACTTTCTAGTGGGATCCCTAAATTTTCTCACAGAACCTATAACAGGGTACATCTTTGAAGAATTAACATACGTTTGGGTGTGACTCGAGATAGCCAATGTTCCCCAATTCCTGTCTGAGGGCAGGTCCTCCTCCTTTCTTCATTTTTGGACTGCTCTTCTTGTACCTACAAAATCAAAATTCAGACCTTAGGGAAGGAGATTACCATGATGGATTCAGGAAGGGCTGGATTAGTGAGGATGCATGTATGAAAATGTGGAATGGACTGAGGAGAAGGTGCTTATTTTGAGGGGTTGATCAGTGATTGGTACTTGAGCAGGGGGGCAGTAAGTTATGATGAGACCTGTGAGATGTCTAGTGCAGTGATCATTTTAAATGGAACTTAACACTTTGTGGTGGTTCAGCTGTAGTCATGGGACAGGTGGAGGGTATCTAGGGTTTGGGTTTTTTCTCAATCACTTCAGTTTCATAGCAACCTCTTCTTTACCAATTCATGATTTTCTGCAGTCCCATTCTTTTCAACTGTTAAGTGCTTGATTATGACGCTCCTCATGCTGACGGTGGTTAATTTTAACGGATGTACTAACTGTTTTCTCCTTTTGGAGATTTTGGTGGTTATGGTAATCTTGGATCTATTTTTTAGCTGTTGAAAGATGGGATTTTCAGTGTCTAATGAGCTATTTGAGAAGTTTGCATAAGCCACTGAAAGCTGTTTTTTTCAAAATTTTATTAAAAATGGAGTAAATGAGCTTTCAGGGGTTAATGTATTCCTGGATCAAACTTTTATGCTGCCGAAAGCCAGGCTTTTCGGTGGCTAATGAACTATTGATAAGTTCACCTAAGCCACTGAAAGCTACACTTTGATTTTTATGGAAAAACAGAGCACAAGGCGTTCCAACTTTGTTAAACATACCAAAATATTTCATAATGTGCCTTGAAATCTTCTTCACTATGCAAAAATAAAATTTTTGAATTGGACCTATTGAAGACTAATTTATTTAGGAGATAACATCTGGCTCCTAATCGGGGATGGGAACCTTCCTGTGAGGTCCCAAGAACCATAGAATAATTTCCTTTCCTGAAAAATAAGAATCAAACCTATCTTCTACTATTCCATTGGGCATGGAGTTTATTTTGCAAAAAACAAAAAATAACAGATAATATTTTACAATAATAAGGATTTAAAGCCTTAGATAAAATAAAGTTTTAGAAATTGCCCATTGACTGGGCCATCAAACACCTCCTCACCTTCCATATTTTGCAGTTTGAAAGTGTTGTTCTATTGCACCTGAGTTATCAAAAAAGGTCCTATCCACAAAGAATCAAATTTACCATGCTTTCCCTTGTCCTTCCTGATAGCATCCCATTTTAGAACCCAATCTCCAACCTGAAAATTGTCCACCTTTGCCTTGTCAAAAATACTTTTAATATTATTTTGGTGAGCTTCTGACTTCTCCACCACCTGTTCTTTGACTTGCTGTAACTCAACAAAATCAAGCATACTCCTTACCATGTCATTTTTTTCATCCTGTTCTTCCTGAAAGAATTTTGCAACTGGTAGAATCAGCTGTGTCACAACCCAAAATTTCAAGAATTTTTTTTTTTTTAAAATACATGTAATTTCAATAAATGCAGTCACTAATTGTTTGATTTGTTATCTGTTATCGAAATTTATTAAATTTCTGGTTATGTTTGGCAGTAGAACGGTTCTTTTCAGTTTACTGATTATGTTCTTTTTGCGACCATACAAAAGAGACTGTCAGGTAAAAACTGGGCTTACTTAGCTTCCGAGCTAATGCAGAAAGTTCTTCTTGATTTTTACAGACTACAGGTAAGAAGCTTTGGGCACTGCTTAAAAAGTTTTTAAAGCATTTTATTAAAGAAAAGTCGTAAACAGTGGTCTCATTAAGGAATAGATACTTAAGCAAAAATTCCAGTAAACAAGGTATAATTACTTCACTTTTTCTATTCTTTTAATTCTTAAAAGATAGATTTTAGTTTAATAGTAAAGGTGGCAATCTGTTTTCTTTCTAGTCACCGACTACTATAGTTCTCAAAAAGCATACAGAAAAGTTCTACCTCTACCATGGTCGTCAATTGTAAGATAAAATACTTTAAACGGTCTTTAAAGGAAAAAAATAGTAACATCCAGGTCTAAATTTTTAGTTATCCATCTCACTAAATTATGCTATGTCTGAAAAGAATACTACACAGTGCTAAAAAGCTTATGTATCCAATTCTTACTTTCACCTCTCCTAAGTTCAAAGGAATTACAAACTCAATGCATGCATTAGTTAAACAACGAAACTAGTATTTAGAGATTTGAAAATTCCTCTATACTAAAATTACTTGGAGAAAAATAATCTATTTGAAGTCAGTAAGGTTATTAAAAAAACTCAAGAAAACCTTTAAGCTTTAGAGACCTAACGGACCTTTATATAAACTTGCTAGTTTCATACTAAATCATTCAAGGTAAGTGACTACCATAATTATAGATTTACTTATCATGGTTAAATTAAGTAAAAAAATAATGTCTTTTCATGTTTTAATAATATTCTAGCTTTGATGATGATAAGATTGGTTTAATGAGCAATGGCCAAATCTATAAACAACTGAATCACAGTATATATCTTTTATACTAAACAAGTCTATGAATTATCTTTAAATTTGCAATCTATCCTCTTTACCATTTTGGTCTCTTTAACTCCTTTGCATGATTAAATATAGTGGGTTAATTTAGAAAATCTTCTTTGGTGACTTTTATAATATCAAAGTAGATACTTGTAAGTAAGATATCACTAAGAGATTATCATTACTCTTCTTCCCTTAAGTCATACTTTATAAGACCTTGTCATTTTTATGCATATCATACTTGATGATAACGTTGTAGTATGGAAAGGAAATATGCAAAGAGTTTTTAAGTTATGAAATAGTGAAGATTATACTTTGTAATATAAACCATAAAAATAATCATAAGGGTCGTATGGTTTTTATGCTTTTCATGATTACTAATAAGTTTATTTTATTTTTTTGTTTTCTTGTGAAAAAATAACATAGATTCCACACTACGTGCATGTTGTAAAGCGATACTTATGGATAAGTTCAAATGATTGGAAATCATTTTGGAAAAGGTTGGACTGCCAGAACTATTCAAACTTACCCACATCGTTTAAAAAAAAAATTAGTGTTAACGTGGCCAGTCCTTGTCCATGCGTTGGGCTGTTAAAAGGCCGTAGTTTAACCCTAGCTCCGTCATTCTTCCCTTGTCTTCGGGCAGCTTCTGCTCTGCTGCGATTTCTCCTTATGGCACTATCACTAAATCCTGTATGACAGCCTCTCCATCGTTGTCATTCCTTGAAGAATCATCCACTGCCAGTGTTATGGTGACAATGATTGGTTTTCTTTTGACCAAAACTGATGAGCATTCTTAGGGTTATTCTCCTTCGCCGTTGCCTTGTCCAAACCCTCGACTGCAACTTCTTGCTCCATCGTAAGTGTTGAAAGTGTGCTGCGCAGTTAACCCTTCCTCCCTTTCTGTAGAAGGGTTCGTGGGTGCTTCTCAGTTCGTTGGTGGCTACGCTTACTCACAAATTCTGGTAAGAGGATTGACAGTTCTTAAATGTATTCATTAATTTGTTTTTGGCATACATAGAGTTGCTTCTAACAGTTTTTAAATGGATAAATCATGTTACAGGTCGACCCCTTCCTTCGTTTGGCTGTGCGGAAATACAATAGCGGTTCAGGGTTTACGGTAAGCCTGGTTTTTAACCATGGCCATTACTATTTGCTTGGTCGTTCTGGAACAATTGATTGCGTTGGGAAGTCTTTCACCCTTGGGGGTTTTAGTTTGCTCGTTACTTTCTTTCGTTGTTTTCCTTGTAGTTAATGAGGCCTTTGAGCCATGTAAGAAGACTCTAGCTCAGGCCGTAACTGTGATTTGGCTTTGTTTGGAAAAGCCGTAGCTTAAGAAGTCTTTCAGAATTTTGCTTGACTTAACTGTGTATGAAATTTAAGTTAAAGAAAAACTTATGAAAAACAAGGGGTTTGAAGCCCTCGACTTTACAAATCTGTTAGTTTCTCTTTTGCACTTACATGGTTAAAACCCTAACTTGATCCTAAGTTATTTAACAGTACTTTTTGGTTAAATGTGCTTACAGTACCATACCGAAATGTATTTAATTTCTTATTTACTGGTATTTAGTTGATGATATTGGGCTCGGCCGTAAGGAAATATTTACTTGTACTTGAACAATGTTCTGCTAAAGATATACTTCTGTATTTTAATATAATAAAAGAATTAGCTCGGTAAATCGAGCTCACTAAAACTCTATTTGTTTTAAAAAAATAAACTTTCGGAGGAGTACTTAAGTAACTAATGGTTACTTTCTTTATAAGTACTGAAATGGGATTTACCTTGTACTACGAAAGAATTTTATCACCTATGTTACTGTTTGTTCTTAGTATTTAACTTGCATACTTTGTTTATGCAGTACATATAATAAACATAATAATATTGTTCTTCTATCCATGGATACTCAGTTATTTTAATTGAGAATGTTGAAATTGTTATTATATAATCATTATCTTGAATCATATAATAACTTTGTGTTTACTTACAGTAATAAGGGTATTTGTATTAACAATTCATTTATATAAGTTCAATTCTAGTTATTGTTTTAAATTATAATCTAATACATTGTTTCATTAAATGTATAGTAAAGCTGTATTATACATATTATATTTAATAACTGTATTCTTGTTTAGTTATAAACATAACATAAACTATTATTTAACTACTGTGTTCGTACATTTCCTATGTTCTATAATATCTTATTTTACTTAACCAATTAACAATATATTATTTATTTGTACTAGAACTAATTTGATTACTGCATAGTTAGTATTTTCTCCTGTTGATATTTTTTGGATTATAAACTATTTTGTTATATAAATAACTTGAGAAAACAGAATATAAGTGAATAACCTATGTGCCTTTATATTTATTCTTTTGGAAAAGAATCCTACTAAGAACTGAAATACCTATAGAATGAATTCAAAATATAGCTATTTTGTTTTTCCATTAAATTTTCAAATACAACCGTCATTAGGATTGAAAGAAAATATACTGTAGATCTATGAAGCACTTTGGGTTACTGAATATAACTAAATAACAAGAACTGTACAGAAAAATACTACTTGATAAATTTACTATCATTCTATTCTATATTATCATCATAACATCTTTCTATAATTCTACCCCTGCGCTGGAGTACGGTCTGGTGAACCCAGATGTGGAAAAACACAGTGGGCCTTTATCTTTCCTCAAACTAAATTCAATTATAGATAATCTAACATTTATTTTACTAAACCAGCTAAATCTTCTATCACATAACATAAGCATAACATTCATTAATTCACATTCATTAAAACATAAATAGATAAGTGATAGAACCTGTTTGAAACTGGGACAACAATAGCAATGGGAGGCTGTTCCTCCCTACCAACTCTTGGAGAGCGCTCAGAAAACGACTCCTCAGGACCCCCGAGATTGGTCTGGTCTCCCTGGATGGAACTAGGTGCAGCGAATTCAGATACCAGTCTTCAAACTCAGTAAAACTCTCCCAGCTAACAAGCTGTAATAAAACAAGTTACTGCAGCAATCCTCTTAGACAACTTCCTTACTGTTTTTCCCTCTTTCCTCAATGAATTTCTTGAATAACATTCCACTGCTGTTGACTCTGCTGAGTCATCAGTTCTTAATTAGCATTAAATTTAACAAAATGTCTCAGGAATATAATTAAATAATTAACATTATTTTACAAAATTGGGGTATGTGACATACACACCCCCTTAAAATGTAACATCGTTCTCGATGTTACTTATTCTTCATCCTCTGCAACCTCTTGGAACAGATTTGGGTATGCTTCCTGCATCTTACTTTCCAGTTCCCAGGTAGCTTCTTCAGGACTAAGGTGCTTCCATTGCACCTTCAACTGTCCAATTGTGCGGTTCCGCAGAGTAATTTCTCTCCTCCAGAGGATACAGTCCGGTTCCACCAGAACTTCTCCTTCTGGTTCCACCTGTTCAACATTCCAATCAATCACATGAGTAGCATCATGAACATACTTTTTCAGAACAGAAATATGAAAAACATTATGCACTTTCAAGTTAGGTGGTAACGCTAACTGTTATGCAACTTGACCAATTCTAGATAAAATTTCAAACGGACCACAGTAACGTGGTGTTAGCTTTGCACAACTCCCTAGTCTTAGAGAGATTTTCTTTGGTCTTACCTTTATAAACACGTGCTCACCTACCAGGAACTCTTTCTTCTTAAACTCAGGATGATTGTTGTTCTTCTTAGCCTTCTAGTTGGCTATACCTTCTTTCTTCTTGTTCTGTTCAAAACAGAAATTTTCCTTCCGCATGGATTCTTCCAGAGTCTTAGGGTTATCATACTCGATTCTGCCCTTGATATGATGTGGCAGACAACTGAGAAACCACTGCACTTTAGGTTTCTCATCTACTAAATAAGGTACATACCTCAACAAACTTAAGAATTTACTGTTTAAGTCCTTCATAGTCATGGATCCTAACTTTAACTCGTAAAATTCTTTAGCTCTTTCTTCATAGTATTGTTCGGACAGAAATTTCTTCTTGAAGTACCTTTTAAAAGTACTCCAGTTAACCTCTTTTTCCTTGATACCCTTAACTCTCTTCAGATCTTTCCACCATATATCTGCTTTTCCAGAGAGATTATAGATTTCCATTCTTGCCTTCAGCTGATTTGAATAGTGTATATCTGAAAATATTTCCTCATCTCGGATAACCAGGACTCTACTTCTTCCCCTTTTTCAGTCTCTCCGTTGAAAGTTGGGGGTTTTATTTTTTTGAACTCCCCGGAAATATCTTCATATGGCCTATACTTTTTCTTTCTGTTATACAACTCATCCTCACTACTATCACTAGTAGTGTAACAACTTTGTTGTTCCCTGAATCCTTCAGATGATGAACTGCTTTCAGCTTTACCCAGTTTCATCTTTTTAGATCCTTTCTGATGGCCAGCTTCCTCAGATTCAGATCTTTTGCTCCTCTCTTCTGTCTGGAATTTCTCTATCAAGATTTGGTTTAACTCCTCCTGAGTTTTTAATATCCTCTCGTTATCCTTCTTGACTGATTCCATTTCAGTCTTCAAATCCTTGATAGTCTGTATCAATTTTGAAGAGTGAGCAGTTTTCTCTTGTAACACAGGCTCTCTAGACATCTGTCTTGTCTCAGTGTTTGGAGACTCCTCCTCAGCATATTCTCCTAACTTCTCCATACCTGTCTATTAGATTCAGAAAAAAGAAATTTTCTGCTTTTCACATAAAACAAAATACATGTTAGTATATTATTTTTACCGTTCTACGGAACTAGTTGGGCCACATCATTTAAAAAAAAAAGTGTTAACGTGGCCAATCCTTGTCCATGCGTTGGGCTGTTAAAAGGCCGCAGTTTAACCCTAGCTCCGTCATTCTTCCCTTGCCTTCGGGCAGCTTCTGCTCTGCTGCGATTTCTCCTTATGGCACTGTCACTAAATGCTGTATGAAAACCTCTCCATCGTTGTCATTCCTTGAAGAATCGTCCACTGCCAGTGTTATGATGACAATGATTGGTTTTCTTTTTACCAAAACTGATGAGCATTCTTAGGGTTATTCTCCTTCACCGTTGCCTTATCCAAACCCTCGACTGCAACTTCTTGCTTCATTGTAAGTGTTGAAAGTGTGCTGCGCAGTTAACCCTTCCTCCCTTTCTGCAGAAGGGTTCGTGGGTGCTTCTCAGTTCGTTGGTGGCTATGCTTACTCACAAATTATGGTAAGAGGATTGACAGTTCTTAAATTTATTCATTAATTTGTTTTTGGCATACATAGAGTTGCTTCTAACAGTTTTTAAATGGATAAATCATGTTACAGGTCGACCCTTTCCTTCGTTTGGCTGTGCGGAAATACAACAGTGGTTCAGGGTTTACGGTAAGCCTAGTTTTTAACCATGGCCGTTACTATTTGCTTGGTCCTTCTAGAACAATTTATTGCGTTGGGAAGTCTGTCACCCTTGGGGGTTTTAGTTTGCTCGTTACTTTCTTTCGTTGTTTTCCTTGTAGTTAATGAGGCCTTTGAGCCATGTAAGAAGACTCTAGCTTAGGCCGTAACTGTGATTTGGCTTTGTTTGGAAAAGCCGTAGCTTAAGAAGTCTTTCAGACTTTTGCTTGAATTAACTGTGTATGACATTTAAGTTAAAGAAAAACTTACGAAAAACAAGGGGTTTGAAGCCCTCGACTTTACAAATCTGTTAGTTTCTCTTTTGCACTTACAGGGTTAAAACCTTAACTTCATCCTAAGTTATTTAACAGTACTTTTTGGTTAAATGTGCTTACAGTACCATACCAAAATGTATTTAATTTCTTATTTACTGGTATTTAGTTGATGATATTGGGCTCGGCCGTAAGGAAATGTTTACTTGCACTTGAACAAAGTTCTGCTAAAGATATACTTCTATATTTTAATATAATAAAAGAATTAGCTCGGTAAATCGAGCTCACTAAAACTCTATTTGTTTTAAAAAAATAAAATTTCGGAGGAGTACTTAAGTAACTAATGGTTACTTCCTTTATAAGTATTGAAATGGGATTTACCTTGTACTACAAAAGAATTTTATCACCTATGTTACTGTCTGTTCTTAGTATTTAACTTGCATACTTTGTCTATGCAGTACATATAATAAACAGAATAATATTGTTCTTCTATCCATGGATACTCAGTTATTTTAATTAAGAATGTTGAAATTGTTATTATATAATTATTATCTTGAATCATATAATAACTTTGTGTTTACTTACAGTAATAAGGGTATTTGTATTAACAGTTCATTTATATAAGTTCAATTCTAGTTATTGTTTTAAATTATAATCTAATACATTGTTTCATTAAATGTATAGTAAAGCTGTATTATACATATTATATTTAATAACTGTATTCTTGTTTAGTTATAAACATAACATAAACTATTATTTAACTACTGTGTTCGTACATTTCCTATGTTCTATAATATCTTATTTTACTTAACCAGTTAACAATATATTATTTATTTGTACTAGAACTAATTTGATTACTGCATAGTTAGTATTTTCTCCTGTTGATATTTTTCGGATTATAAACTATTTTGTTATATAAATAACTTGAGAAAACATAATATAAGTGAATAACCTATGTGCCTTTATATTTATTCTTTTGGAAAAGAATCCTACTAAGAACTGAAATACCTGTAGAATGAATTCAAAATATAGCTATTCTATTTTTCCATTAAATTTTCAAATACAACCGTCATTAGGATTGAAAGAAAATATACTGTAGATCTATGAAGCACTTTAGGTTACTGAATATAACTAAATAACAAGAACTGTACAGAAAAATACTACTTGATAAATTTACTATCATTCTATTCTATATTATCATCATAACATCTTTCTATAATTCTACCCCTGCGCTGGAGTACGGTCTGGTGAACCCAGATGTGGAAAAACATAGTGGGCCTTTAACTTTCCTCAAACTAAATTCAATTATAGATAAACTAACATTTATTTTACTAAACCAACTAAATCTTCCATCACATAACATAAGCATAACATTCATTAATTCACATTCATTAAAACATAAATAGATAAGTGACAGAACCTGTTTGAAACTGGGACAACAACAGCAATGGGAGGCTGTTCCTCCCTACCAACTCCTGGAGAGCGCTCAGACAACGACTCCTCAGGACCCCCGAGATTGCTCTGGTCTCCCTGGCTGGAACTAGGTGCAGCAAAGTCAGAAACCAGTCTTCAAACTCAGTAAAACTCTCCCAGCTAACAAGCTGTAATAAAACAAGTTACTGCAGCAATCCTCTTAGACAACTTCCTTACTGTTTTTCCCTCTTTCCTCAATGAATTTCCTGAATAACATTCCACTTCTGTTGACTCTGCTGACTCATCAGTTCCTACTTACCATTAAATTTAACATAATGTCTCAGGAATATAATTAAATAATTAACATTATTTTACAAACTTGGGGTATGTGACAAGCTGAATGGGAAAAATGGCCTCAGTACCGTAAACCAACTCGAAAGGAGAAGTCCTTATGGAATTTTTGTCAGTCACTCTCTCAGCCCATAGAGAAAAATTTATCTTAGAATCCCATCTCTTATGATTATTTTCCAATAGTTTTCTGATGATTCTAACTAGGATTTTATCAGATGACTCAACAAGGCCATTGCCTTTGTTGAGCCTAGAATTGGTTCTTTTTAACCATCCTCAATCACCTTTTCTTCCCCTATCTTACACCATTCGGCATGCCAATCAGACCTGTTATCCTCACTTTATTTCCCAAACTGCCGAGGTAAGACTGATCATTGCTTTATCTTATTAATGCTTATGATTGTGATAATTAAGGCTGTGTATCTCTCAAATTATGCTAACATGTTATGATTTATGAAGGTATTTTGAGATAAGTGGACTGCAGGAAAGTGGGGCTGAACAAGTATTGAAAAGAGGGACATTCGCTATTCAAAAGGATCCTCAGCCCTCCGATCATCAATTAAGGAATGTGGTTCTAATGCAACATCCCAAACAGAGCTGCGACAAAGCAGCTTTAACAGAATGCGGTACAATTGGGGATCTTTAGTACATGGCTGCTCGAATATAATGGTGATCTGAGAAGATCGCCACTCCTGGGCCAGTCAACAGCTTCCTCTCATTTTCCATATCTTTACTATGCCATGTTTGTAATAGATAGTTTATTTAGAGCGCCTGAAGATCAGAGATCTTCATGGATGCCCTTTAATAGGATCGGATGTTATGATTTGCATGTATAAAACTAAGGAGCTGTCTCGACCCAGGGGGTTGGAAAATAGATAATTCATTCATTGTATTAGCAGTGGAAGCAACTTGTGTAATCATTCCTTCTTTAATATAAGGAGTTACTTTTGGGTTAAGGGAGTTGTACGTTGTTCATCCAGCATCTCTGTGTAAAGGCTGGGCCCGCCTTCCACAGAGTTTGCTCAGTTAAAGTAGGATTTATGAATTCATTGTTGTTTGATGTTTTGTTGATTATATTTCCTTTGTACGCAACAGTAGTAAGAGTGGATTTACAGTACAATTGGTATTACATTTTCTTGAGATTGGTAATTGGTACAAAGTGGCAGTCGACTGAATAGGTAACTTTCTTTATGCAATTTATGCGATAGTTGTACACAGGTATGTTCATCTCACAGTTTAAGTTGTTATCCCACGAATCCTTGCAATTATCTTTACTGTTATAATTGTTGATTTTCATTCCTGTAATTCAATTTCTTAGAGTAGCTGAACTCAATCTTTTGCAATTAAAATTCTAGATTAATATTCAGTTTATGTTGGTGGTTTCCAAGAGTGATTAAGATTGAATAGGTGAATTACTTGTTCTGGGATATGAATAGGATTTCCTTTTTATCTGCTATCATTGTTTGAATCTTATATCATTTCTTGTTGATACATGGTAGAAAGAAATTGAATTTGTAGTATTCAGAAGATGAATGGGATTACACAGATTCTGGGGATGGACATAGTTATTAGAAGATAGAAGTGTGCAGTTGGAATGATTTGGTGTTTAAGCATAGACTGTGCATTTATCCTTTGAAATAAAAGACTTTCTTGGGTTGACAATAAATCTCGTATGCTCTTTGTGTCGGTAATAATCTATCTGCATATAGGGTGCTTGACATTTTGGCGTCGTTGCCGGGGAAGGATAAAAATTAAACACTATCATTAGTTGCATCTGGTAATTGTTCTAGTCAGTATTTTATATTATTTTTGCTGAAATGATTTGGGTTGCATGAATACGAGGAGGGTAAAATGCGATCAACTCCCAACTCCCAAAACCCCACAAAATACTAACAGTGTAGGTGGCGTGGGTCACGGTCGAGGACCCCCGTTGCGTAGAAGGAAATTCATCGACGATCTTGTTGACAAAACTAATTCATCCACCAGGGATCGCCATCAAGAAACTCCTATCAGAATAAACCCTGCCGATCCTGAAGCGCCAGCCTCAGGGTCCACAGTGGAGAACACACGAGCACTCGTGACTTCCTCGAATATCCCAGTAAAAGGGGAAACAGCTGTTATAACTGGACCCGCTGGTGTAAGACCAATCTACACTATTTTCGGGAAGGTTGTAACCGAAGAAGAGTGGACGTGGTTCCAACAGAAGACTGTCGATCAGTGGAGGAACAAGGAAAAGAACAAGGAACAGAAGGAGGACGAAGAGAAGAACGAGGAAAACATCGCAGGAACGAACGAAGAGGAGAAAACAGAAGAGGAGATGAGTAACAGACACGAGTCGGATGAGGAAGAGGCAATGGGGGAAAACTTTCATCATGAAAATCACTCCCTTCCTGAAGGAACGATGGCCACACTGCAATTTCCGATTCAGCAGCCAGAAGGGACAACCCCAATGAAAAACATCTCACCATCGGTGTTGCCTCGCTTTCATGGAAAGGTGGCAGAAGACCCAGACGAATTCCTTTTTGAATTCAATATCCTTTGTCGCAGCTATGATTACATCACCGATGCTCAGAAGCTAAAACTTTTCCCTGCCACCCTGAAGGACAACGCCTTACGATGGTTCATGAGCCTTGGGGGAGGAACTGTTGCTAATTGGGATAAAATGAAACAAGTGTTCCTGGAGAAATATCAGGAATATTGCAACACCAAGGACAAGAGAGAGGAATTATTCAAAATGGTGCAGAAGGAGGACGAAAGTTTGGAGGATTTTGTGGAAAGGCTGCTGTACAATGTGCAGAGAGTCGGGCAGACGAACATGGGGCTGGACGTGCTCAAGATAATCTTGCTTCGTGGGATCAGAGATGATTGTTTAGACATGTTAAACCTGCTAGGAAAAGGGGATATCTCCAAGGAACCTTTCGGGAAGATTGTGGAACTATGTAAGAGATATTCTAGGGGGTCTTCCAGGAACAATAAGAGGGACAAATGGGACAAGCTAGAACATGATGTCTTCGATAGAACTCAGAAGTCGTCCAATGGAGGAGCTACCCGTGCAGAGGTAGGCAATCTCCTTGAAAATTTTAAAACAGAAATGATGAGCTCCATCTCTTCAAAGATCGATGTCCTGAAGGCAAAACAAAAATAGACAGTGGAGGATCTCACACTAGGTGTGTTCTGCCCCCGATGTAGAAAAAACCATCCGCTGAGAGAATTCCCACTTGATAAAGTAGAAGTATGCCAGCTATGTGAACTGAACCATGACATGAAAGAATGTCCCTCACTCCCCCAAGTAGAATCGGCCTATTTCATTGCACAAAAGAAACCTTGGCAGCCTCTAAATCAAGGTATGCCTCTAGACTCGTTCCCATTTTTGAATAATATGAGCAATTGGAATAATAATATGAATAACGTGAATACACAATTCCCTTCAAATTATGCTCAGTGGAATCCTTCCCAACCTACAATGCAGACTTATAACTCATGGAGTCCCTGGACACAGCCACCACCTCAACCTATGTCGTGGTCTCCTGGATGGAGGAATTTCCATCCCGGGAACCAGTTTCATCAACCACCTCCACCTCAACACTCATCATATTCTCCCCAATATCCTCAATTTCCTCAACATCCCCAATATCCTCCTCAGTAGTTACAGCTGCAGAATAATTCTATTCCTAATATACCAATACGACCTCAGCTGCCTTCCCAACCTAATCCTAACCCAAACAATAAAACAGTCCATCAAGTGGAGACTGTCAACATGCCGACCTACTCTCTTTCCCCTGTACCCTGTAATGATATTCGTTTACAATCTGGAAAAATAGTAGAACCCATAATTACAGAAGATGCTCCACCTTCTGTGCATAAGGAAGGAAGGAGTTCACAGTATCCATCCGATATAGTTCCTATCATTGAAGATGTTGAGCATCCCTTAGATGGGACGGCTGAAACATCAACCGATAAACCTGACAATACACAACCTACCTAGTTGATAAGGAAACCACCATACCCCGAGAGACTAATGCTACCAATAATGGGGGGGAAACCTCAGTTTAACCTCCTAGGAGAGTTAAGGAACCTTTATGTCAAAATCCCCCTTCTTCAAGCTCTTCAAGATGTGCCTATTTACGCTAGAACAGTTCAGGACCTGTGCACTAAGAAACCAGCAAGGAAACCTAGTGATCCTCCCACTGTTCACGTCATAGGGAATTTATCTGCCTTGATAACAGGAAAAGCCCCTGTGACTAAGTATGATGACCCTGGAAATCCTACTGTCACTGTGCAGATAGGATAGACATAGATACCCAACATGCTAGTGGATCTAGGAGCAGCAATCAATGTCATAACAATAGAGACTGTAAAGAAGCTTGGGATCACTAATCTTAGACCGACCCCTACCATTTTAGAATTAGCGGACAAATCCACCATTAGACCCGAAGGGATTCTGGATGACCTTGTCATCTCAGTAGATTCATGGGAATACCCTGCTGACTTTCTGGTATTACAACCAAAATCGCAGCTGGGGTGACACCCATTGATCCCGGGGAGACCTTGGTTGGCCACAGTTGATGCTTGCATCAGTTGTTGATTGGGGTCCATGACTATATCTGATGGTACGGATACTAAAAACCTCACCCTTTATCGTCCAGCTCGGCCAAGTCTAGAGGCTGAAACTTCCCTTTGGATAGAGCAGGAGGAGGAGGAGGATGTCCAGCCACTATTAACTATATGGAAGGCCTTAACTTTTAAAAATGAAACAGAAGATGATACTATTAGTAATTTTATTAGTGAACCCACTTCAGTGAATAGAGAGGTCTATCAAATCCTGAACACTACACTGGGAAAGGAAGAACAAGAAAATATTACAGAAGAATCGCTAGTTAGTGACACAAACATAATCCCAGTTTTGGAAAATTCAAAAAGTATTCCTATTGAGGTAGATCCTGGAAGAAGTTTGAATATCAACCCTAGTCTCTCCTTAGAGGAATAGAAGTTCCTGATCATCCTCTTGAAAGAACACAAGGGGGAATTCACCTGGGAGTATACAGACATGAGGGGTATTCCCTCTAATCTGTGCACCCATCATATTTATATCAAAAGTGACTCCCAGCCTGTGTGTCAACCCCAACGACGCATGAACCCCAATCTGAGGGATATAGTGAAGGAAGAAATCCAGAAACTTTTGGAGGAAGGATTTATATATCCTATTTCAGATAGTGAGTGGGTTTCTCCACTCGTAATTGTGCCCAAGAAAAATGGTACATGGAGGGTTTGTGTTGATTATAGGGAACTAAACAAAGCCACTCAAAAGGATCATTTCCATTTTCCCTTTATTGACCAAGTACTTGATACCCTATCAGGGAAGAAGTTCTTCTCCTTCCTAGATGGGTTCAGTGGGTACAACCAAATTCAGATTGCTCCTGAGGACCATGATAAGACCACCTTCACTTGTCCCTGGGGAACATTTTCCTACAGAGTGCTCCCCTTTGGTTTATGCAACGCACCGACAACGTTTCAAAGAGATGTAATTGGCATATTCTCTGAATTAGTTAATGATAGCATGGAAATCTTTATGGACGATTTTACTCCCTATGGCAAAGATTTTGAGGAAGCACTGGAAAATTTAAAGAAGATTTTAATTCGCTGTGAACAGACTTAACTCTCATTAAGCACTGAAAAGTGCCATATGATGATGAGTGAGGGGGTGGTATTAGGGCATTTCATCTCTGCCAATGGCATTCAGGTGGACCCTTCAAAAGTTAAGGTAATAAAAAATATGCCTACCCCTTCAACTCAGAAAGAGGTGCAAAGCTTTCTGGGACATGCTGGATATTACCGAAGGTTTATAGAAAATTTCTCCAAACTTGCTTCTCCTTTGTTCTCTCTGTTAATGAAGGATGCATAGTTTGTGTGGGGTGCAGCATGCCACACAACGTTCGATAAGCTTAAGGAAAAAATGTACACAGCTCCTATCTTAAGGGGACCGGATTGGACCCTACCCTTCCATATTTCTGCAGATGCCTCTGATAATGCCATTGGAGCAGTATTAGGACAGCAGGATGGTCAAGTACCTTATGCCATCTACTATGTTAGTAAAAACTTAGCCCCTGCTGAACTTAATTATACTGTTACTGAAAAGGAATTCCTAGCTATTGTTTACTCTATCAATAAATTTCGACATTACATTACTGGGTATCCTACATTTGTGCACACTGACCACTCTGCCATTAAGTATTTAATGAACAAACCTGTTACCAATGCCAGAGTGACCAGGTGGCTCTTGTTATTACAAGAATTGATATTACCATTATAGATAAACCTGGGAAAGAAAATGTTGTTGCTGAATTTTTATCTCGTTTCACTAACAGTGATGACAGTTTGCCTGTTGAGGACTCTTTTCCAGATGAACATATATTCGCGCTTTTAGCTCATTTCCCCTGGTATGCAGACATCGCTAATTATTTGGTTGTAGGAAAGCTCCCTCCACATATGTCTAAATGAAAAAAAAGAAAAATTATCCAGCAACGTGCCAGGTATTGTTGGCTCAATGGTCATCTCTTCTACACAGGGCCTGATCTTGAGATTAGGAGATGTGTAAGGGAAGATGAGATATTTCACATATTGAAAGCCTGTCATGATGGACCTTGTGGGGGACACTTTGCAGACAAAAGAAAAGGGCATAAAGCACTGCAGATGGGCTATTATTGGTCGACTCTGTTCAGGGATGATAAAAGGTATGTTTAGTCCTGTGACAGCTACCAAAGGATGGGCCAACCTAATAAAATAGATCAGATGCCTCTACAACCTCAAATAGTAGTTGAACCATTTGATAGATGGGCACTAGATTTTGTTGGCCCTATCAGCCCTCCTTCCAGATAGAAAGTCTACATCCTGGTTTGTACTGACTATATGACCAAATGGGTAGAGGCTGTAGCTTTGGCTAAGGCTAATGACCAGGCGGTGATTGATTTTCTGCAGAGTGAAATCTTTACTCACTTTGGGGTACCAAAGGAAGTAGTTACCGATGGGGGACCGCAATTCATGTCACACCAATTTGAATCCTTGCTCTGGAAGTATCATGTGCAGCATAGGGTGGCTTCACCTTACCACCCCCAAGCCAATGGTCAGGTGGAGAGTACTAATAAAGTTATTGAAGCCATCCTTACTAAAACAGTTAAGAGCCATCGAAAGGATTGGGCTGACAGGATTTCGGAAGCATTGTGGGCATATCACATGACTTGGCGCAACACCACAGGTTTCTCTCCCTATGATTTAGTGTATGGAAAGAGTGCCATCTTTCCAATTGAGTTTGAGATTAAAACCCTAAAGACAACCAACGAAATGAATCTGGATATAACATAATCCCAGAAGAAAAGATTGAATCAATTAAACGAACTGGATGAAAAGCAGTTAGCTGCAGTGGACCAGACTGTGTTGCTTCAGCAATAGAGATCCAATTGGCATGACTGATTTATTAAAAAGAAGATCTTCTGTGAGGGAGACTAGGTGTTACTATATGATTCCAGGTTCAAAAAGGATTTCAAAGGTAAGTTATGTACAAGGTGGCTGGGTCCATACTTGGTCGACAGGGTATTTGACAACGGCACTGTCCGTCTCGTGACCATCGATGAAAACCGCATACCATTACTTGCTAATGGCCACATACTGCGACTGTATTATAAGCCTATTTCGAAATATGCATTCATTTCACAAATTGCCGCCGATCCAGATTATCAGCTGGCACCAAGGCAGGAACTTCTCTCTACCTTTTCCAACCCTTAAACTGTAAATCGCGTTTGAACCACTCTACATAAATAATTTTTTTTCCTACGGTAGCGTATAATTGTTTTTCCTTTTGCATTTGATCTTTTCGTTTGTTGTTGTTTTTTTAAAGAAAAATTTGCAGGGAAGAAATAGGCGAATGACCAGATTGGGCCTGTCGAACGGGAGTCGTTTTCCTATGCCTTCCTGCGTTGCATTCCCCTCAAAATAAAGTTTTCGGCGGCTGCGACATATTTCCCGGCAGCCGTAAAACTTTTTTCCTAGCAGCTGCGACTTTCTTTTTCCAATGACCGTCAACCCTTTTTCCCGGCGCCGTGAACCATTTCCCGGCGGCTGCGACATATTTCTCGGCGGCTGTGACATATTTCCTGGCAGCCGTAAAACTTTTCCCTGGAAGCCATGACTTTCTTTTTCCGATGCCGTAAACCCTTTTCCTGGCGCCGTGAACCATTTTCCAGCGGCTGCAAAATGTTTTCCAACGGCTGTGACATATTTCCCAGCACCCGTAAACTTTTTTTCCTGACAGCAGTGATTTTTTTTCCGATGCCGTAAACCCTTTTCCCGGCGCTGTGAACCATCTCCAGCGGCTGCAACATATTTTTCGTCGGCTGCGATATCATTCTTGGCAACTGCAACTCCGCTATATTTGGCAGACATCTCCAGTATTAAAGACCGTTTTTTTTCACAACCTGCAGTGGTAACTCCTGTGTTAACGAAAAATTGCTTCCACTGCTAGATAATGGCTCTGATTCATCCCACTCGTGCCGACCAACTGGGCATAATTCCGACCCTAGGGACGTGATGGTTTGTGTTTCATTGGAAGGAGGAATTATGGCATTATCCGTGTCATCATGATCAAATTAATGACTGCGCACGAGCTCGGCTTCGCAGCGTCAGCAACCGCACATTCCACCATTCTCCGCAGTCTATCCGACGCAAAGTCTCACGAGGTATGGCTTTGATTTTCACGTGATTAAGTCTTGATATGATTTAATGATATCATTCGTACCTTTATTCGTATCACCATTATGGCCTAATTAACCCTTTCCCTCGTGCAATGTAAACACTAATAACCGCCACCTTCCCCAATTTGGAATAAAATTTTGAACGTCCTTCTGTGCTGAACTTTCCAAATTTGCCCCTTCTCTCAACATCTCAGCTCAGCGATTCGTGCATCCTCTGCGTTGCAACCTCCATTCTCGGACTCTGTACTCTATGGAATAGCAACCTTAGTTTTCAGCCAAGACCATGGGGATTCCAGCTCGTCATGAACCTTTGAATACACAGGAACTCAGAAAAAATCCTGCGGTTTTTGCCATCTTTCAAGCCGCCGGCTGGATTGAATTTTTTGAGCGACTAGATGGATTTAACCGGGACGCAGCCTTGCAATTTTCTTTAAACCCCACAGAAACTCACTCCGAGGTGTGGGGGCTACGTATAGAAGTATCCGATACCATTAGATCCGAGGTTACTGCTATCCTGCAGGTGGGAAGGGCATGGTTTGGATGACGAGTTCCCACGACGACTGCATGGGAAGCATTTTTACGAGAAGGCGAGCAAGTTCAATCATCGAGAAGAGGGATTGCACTGCAATCACTGTCGTGGCCATGGGATCAGGTTGCTGTCTTTCTCAAGAAGTACATCACTTGTGAAGGTAGGTACCAAACTGTTTATAATTTTGAACTACCTTTTCTTTCTCATCTCCGCCATCGCACTTTATTGAACATTCCATACTATCTACTTCATGACTTGCGTCATATGGCGGCATTTGTCCAAGCTGTTAAACATCCACTTGCTTCCCTAACCCACCATGGTCTCATCAAATTAATCATTTCAAGAACCCTTGCCCAGCATAATATCACTTGGGAGAAATTCACAGCTCGAACTCAGGAACCCGCTCCTTTACCGGGTGTCCCGATAGAACAGGCACAACTTCCACTACAGCAGGAGGACCGGAGTCCCTCCAATGTAGTTGGGGGGGGGGGGGATGAGACTGCATCAGAAGAAGAGCAATAGGGGGCACAAGAAGAACCATTGGGGGAGGGTGTTGATAAAAATCTTGTGGAAAACCCAGACAACAGGGCAGCTCTGACAGCAGAAGGTGAAATTGGAGCAGCACTAAATGCTGCGACAATTGAACCTGAGGGTGATAGAGCTAGGGAAATAGAAGAAAATATTGAGCTGGTAACTATTGAATCCTCACCTGATTGGGGAGGAGGAACTTTAATTGAGGAAGAACGGCCTAAGGAGCAAGAAAACATCCCTTCGACCTCAGCTGTGAATCTCGATATACCAGCTCCTCAAAAGAAAACACCACAGAGGAGAAGAAAGAGATCAATCAATGAACTTAGCATAACCTTACCAATAAGAAGAAAAAGAATTAAATCAGCTGCAGTAGCAGAGGAAACCAGAAAGAAATGGGCAACCCTAGAGGCACAGGTTGAGTTTCCGATCCTGGTACCAAGGCCAATGGATGTTCCACAAAAGCCAGTTGAGGAAGAACCCAGTATTGAGGGACTCCTCGATGAGAATGCACTATTAAAAGAAGACATCCAAATACTTCGAAGGGAATTATAAACCTAGAAGGAAACCTGCAGAAAACAAGGTGAAAGAAAAATGTATACATTGGTGGAAGCTGTAGACCAACTGGAGGGATCGAACTCCACCGAGCCTGACAAGGAAGATGAGTGAGTGATCTGCCCCACCTGTGGGGAAATATTCAAGGAGGCAGGCCACAAGATCATAATTCATACCTATACAACACAATAGCCCGAGCCCATAATAGAGGAAGCTGCAAAAAAAGAAGATGCTATTACACAAGAACCAACATCTTTATCCATCCTTGCTGAAGTTTCCACAGAGGAGCAAAAGGATGAAATCATGCATGATGATGGGGAAAAAGATTGCACTATAAACCCAGAATGCTCCCATGACATAGAGATTATAGAAGCTGAGCCACAAGGGAAAAACATTGATGAATTTGAATAGGGGGCTGTAACACAAGAACCAGCAAACCTACGTATACTTGTCCAATCGGCCGAGCAAGTGGGAGAAGAATCTGGGATGGAGGACACTCTAGAACCTAATGAAGATCTTGGCACCATAACTCCAGAATGTTCCCATGATACAGATCTCATAGGAGAAGAACTGCAACAACAGGAGGATGAAGAGGTAAGCCAGGATGTTGCTACACAAGAACCAACATTCTTGGAAGCTGCAATAGGGATTCCTGAATTACAATTAGAAGACAACCCTGGAATGGATATCATTCTCGATACACAGTGGAGCGAGGATGAGAAGGTATAGACACAATCCTTAGGAGACACCGAAATCCTTGAGGAGGAGTTTCACAATGAGGAAGATATCCAATCTCAGCAACAGATTACTCAAGAAGAAGACACTATTACACAAGAACCAGTGTCTCTAAAAGCCATGAATGTAGCTGCTGAAGAGAATCCAGGGGATGTTGCTGTTACACAAGAACCAGTGTCTTTAGAAGCCATGAATGTAGCTACTGAAGAGAATTCAGGGGATGTTGCTGTTACACAAGAACCAGCAACACAAGAACCAAATTCAGAAATGCAGGTTATCCAAGAAGAAGACACTGTTACACAAGAACCAGTGTCTCTAAAAGAAATGAATGTAGCTATGGAAGAGAGTCTAAAGGATGTCGCTGTTACACAAGAACCAACAACTCTCATAGTAAACTTAGATATGCTGGAGGACACTGCCCCATAAGAACCAGTGCGTCTACCTCTTAAAAATTTCATTAATTTGGACTCAGAGCAAGAAGGGCATTATAAAAAGGAAATTTTGAACCTCACAACAGAAGTCTCAACTCTGAGGCTGTAGGTGATTAGATGGAAAAGCCAGGTGGAGGAACACCAGAGAGGCATGATTGCTTTGAGTGAGCATAGAAAAATTATTAAAGCACTGGAAGAGAGGTGGGCTGAAGAACGCATGGCCCACAGAGTTCGGGAAGAAGAGCTGCAGAGCAAGTTGAGAGAATTGAAAAAGTTTCAATCCATGCAGCGTGAAAAAGAGCAGATGTACACCATCTCTCAAGAACTCATGGGAACCAGGAAGCCCTCTTCCTCTTATCCAGTATTCATATTTGAGCAATTTGTCTGGTTTAAATTGAAGGCTGTACAGGAAGGGAGGTCGTTTGAAATCACAACCTCAGCAAAGTTCTTGGAGACATTCTTTGGAAGCAATTTTGACGATCAGAATTTGCTGTGTGAATTATACCTGCATGAGATGGCTTGCCCTATGGACCGCCACTCAAATCTTGTTCCATTTGCAGGGGATGTTCAGCTAAGAGCCTTTTCCTCTTTTGTGAGAAATCACGCTCAGTGGGAAAGGTCTTTTCAGACCTTTTCCCACAATGAAGCTCACACTAACCTATGGATTCGAAGTGAGCCCCAGAATCCTGGCATTCTTTTGGCACGGTACAGAAGCTTCCTTTCAAGTCCTCCCCAGGAACAACATATCATGAGGCTGCAGGAAGAGGTGATCTCCACTTGCACCAACTACATTTCCAGATATCAGCATGTTGCATTGGAAGGGAGTAAGCATAAATGGCAGGTTGCCTCCTCTGCACTCAGAAGCCGAGATCCCTACTGTTTCAAGAATTTAAAGCAGGCACTTTCTAGAGTCAAGGGCTACGTGGGAAGTATGAGGGAGTGTGGAGTCAATTGGTTGGGTTTGAAATTTAAATTCCCTCTCATTTGGTGGCCAGCAAAGCCATATAATATGGATTTCTCTTTGACTAGGGCAGAGGAGCAGCGATGCTAGAAGTATTGGGTTACTCACAGGGGCTTTTTAAAGACAGATGAGGTGCCTGAGTTTCCCTACAACTTTTCCTCCCTCCATGAACAAAGCTCAGTGCAGGACTCAGATTCTGAATGATGCAGGTTGTTGCATGAGGACATGCAACAGGATAGTTGGGGGGAGATGTTGAGCCTAGAATTGGTCCTTTTTAACCATCCTCAATCACCTTTTCTCCCCCTATCTTACACCATTCAGCATGCCAATCAGACCTGTTATCCTCACTTTATTTCCCAAACTGCCAAGGTAAGACTGATCATTGCTTTATCTTATTAATGCTTATGATTGTGATAATTAAGGCTATGTATCTCTCAAATTGTGCTAACATGTTATGATTTATGAAGGTAGTTTGAGATAAGTGGACTGCAGGAAAGTGGGGCTGAACAAGTCTTGAAAAGAGGGAAATTCGCTATTCAAAAGGATCCTCAGCCCTCCGATCATCAATTAAGGCAAGTGGTTCTAATGCAACATCCCAGACAGAGCTGGGACAGAGCAGCTATAATAGAATGTGCTACAATTGGGGATCTTTAGTACATGGCTGCTTGAATATAATGGTGATCTGAGAAGATCGCCACTCCTGGGCCAGTCAACAGCTTCCTCACATTTTCCATATCTTTACTATGCCACGTTTGTAAAAGCTAGTTTATTTAGGGCGCCTGAAGATCAGAGATCTTCATGGCTTCCCTTTAATAGGATCGGATGTTATGATCTGCATGTATAAAACTGAGGAGCTGTCTCGACCTCAAGGGTTGGAAAACAGATAATTCATTCATTGTATTAGCAGTGGAAGCAACTTGTGTAATCATTCCTTCTTTAATATAAGGAGTTACTTCTGGGTTAAGGGAGCTGTATGTTGTTCATCCAGCATCTCTGTGTGAAGGCTGGGCCTGCCTTCCACAGATATTGCTGAGTTAAAGTAGGATTTATGAATTCATTGTTGTGTGATGTTTTGTTGATTATATTTCCTTTGTACGCAGCAGTAGTAGGAGTGGATTTACAGTACAATTGGTATTACATTTTCTTGAGATTGGTAATTGGTACAGAGTGGCAGTCGACTGAATATGTAACTTTCTTTATGCAATTTATGCGATAGTTGTACACAGATCTGTTCATCTCACAGTTTAAGTTGTTATCCCACGAATCCTTGCAATTATCTTTACTGTTATAATTGTTGATTTTCATTCCTGTAATTCAATTTCTTAGAGTAGCTGAACTCAATCTTTTGCAATTGAAATTCTAGATTAATATTTAGTTTATGTTGGTGGTTTCCAAGAGTGATTAAGATTGAATAGGTGAATTACTTGTTCTGGGATATGAGTAGGATTTCCTTTTTATCTGCAATCGTTGTTTGAATCTTATATCATTTCTTGTTGATACATGGTAGAAAGAAATTGAATTTGTAGTATTCAGAAGATGAATGGGATTACACAGATTCTGGGGATGGACATAGTTGTTAGAAGATAGAAGTGTGCAGTTGCAATGATTTGTTGTTTAATCATAGACTGTGCATTTATCCTTTGAAATAAAAGACTTTCTCGGGTTGACAATAAATCTTGTATGCTCTGTGTGTCGGTAATAATCTATCTGCATATAGGGTGCTCAACAGCCTTGACGGTAATAGGAAGTTGAATGCACCAATTGAATTCCCATTGAATCACACATGTCAACCAATGCCTCGGCTTTAAAAGCTAGTGCATTATTAGTTACTAGCCTTACTGGGTAACCAAATATGATAAAGACGTTCTCATATAAAAAAATCATGATGACTTGGTGAGTGTCATTCCTTGTGGGGACTGCCTCTATCCACTTGGTGAAATAATTTGTGGCTACTAGGATCCAATTGTGCTGACCACTTGATGAAGGATTAATATCACCTATGAAATCAAGACCCCGCTGCTAGAAAGGACCATTCACTATAATAGGTCTAAGGGGAAAATATCTGAGCTGATGCTTTCCTATGAATCTTTGGCACTTGTCACAAGCTCTTACAAAGGTACACACATCAAAGAAAAGAAATGACCAATAGTACCCAACCCTCAAAATCTTGTAGGCTGTGGTCTTCCAGTAATGATGCCCCCCACATGTGCTTGAATGAAATTGATGTATGAATTGAACTAACTCTTCTTTATCTAAGCATCTCATCAACACACTGGAAGGATCTTTCCAATACAACAACTTATCAATTATACAAAATTTAATAGACTTAAGCTTAAGAGCTTGTGCTTGAGTCAAGCTCAACCTAGGGGAAACTTCTAAAATTTTCAAGAAATGAATAATACCTGAGTACCATGCGCATGAAGACAAGTTCTTAACCACCTGTTGGCTATCATGCTACTCTTAAACTGCCTCTGCTACTGCTTCTGCTTCTACTTCTAGGTTTGTCTGTAGGTTTGTTGAACTTACACCAATGAAATTAATTCCCAATAGATCATAATTTTCTGCATCCATGAGCTTAGCTAGACCTTGGCCTTTCACTAGCTTGGTGGGATTTACTGCTATGTCAAACTCAATAATCTTGGAAATCCATTTGGCTCTCTTTGGATCAATGTTAGCCTGGGTCAAGACATCCTTCATGGTAGCTGAAGCGACATAGGCAAGGACCTTTGCATGTAGAATGTAAATCCTGAAGGCTTCTAGTGACTTGATGAGAGAATAGGCCCATTTCTTAATAGGATCATATTTTAATTCAGCATCCCTCAATGTCTTGCTGAAGAAGGAAATGGGGTGATCAAATCTTTCATCATCTTTCTGGAACAAAACTGCTTCCACTATGTCATAGGAAGCAAAGGAGAAAATGTAGAAACCCTTGGTGTAGTCTGGTCTAATCAGAGTGGGAGCTCCCATGATAGCCTCCTTGATGGTTTCAAAATAGTTTCTTGATTGCTTTATCCACTTGATTTCAACTTCCTTCCTCAACATAGAGGTTATGTGTTTTACCAATTCAGAAAAATTTGGGATAAACCTCCTGACAAAATTTATCTTACCTAGGAATGACTAAATATCCCTTTTTGACCTAGGTATGGACAACTTCTGGATGGCTTCCACTCGAATAGGATCAATCTTCACACCTTTTGTTGAGACTATGTGACCTACGAGTGTGCCCTCCCTGAGAGAAAATTGAGACTTCTTTGGGTTCAGAGATATCCTGGACTATCTACATTTAAAAAACACATTCTTCAAGTGCTACAAATGTTCTTCATGGCTGCAGGAGTAAACAGTGAGGTCATCAAGGTATATGAGAACAAACTTGTCCTTCAATCCCACAAAAGCTATGTCCATGGCTCTCTGAAAGGAAGCCGCAACATTCATTAGCCCAAACTGCATCTTGGCATACATGAAAGTACCCAAGGGAGTGGTAAATGCAGTTTTCTCTTGACCATCAGGGTGTATAGAAACTTGATTGTAGCCAAAGAAACAATCCAGGAATAACATGACACTAGCTCATGAGACTCTTTTCAATAGATGCTCCATATTGGGCAACAGGTAGTTGTCTATCTTAGAACATTTGTTTAGGTTTCTAAAATCAATGCATAACCAAATCTCCCCATTTTTCTTCCTCACTATCACTAGGTTTGCAATCCATTTGGAATATCTTGGTGGTATTATGATTTTTGCATTAAGGAGCTTTTGGATTTCTTTCTCAATCACTGGCAGAAGGAGGGGACTGATAGGTCTTAGATTTTGTTTGCAAGGGATTATGTCCTTTTCCAAGGGAGTCCTATGTTGGTTGATAGTTGTGTCATAGGTTTTCATATCACCATATTCCCACGAAAATACATCATCAAACTCTTTCATAAGACTACACAGTTCTGACTTTTGATCAGAAATTAACTTAGAGGACAAATTTACCAATTTTTGATGACTTTGGCTACCTAGGTTGTGCTCATGGGCAACAGGGTATTTCTCCCTTTTGACAGGTTTAAAGGGGACATCATTATGATAAAAAATCTCTTCTAGGGACACTAGACCCTGAGGTATATAATTGCTAGGAAGCTGAACAATATTCTAATTTCCTATTTTATCTCCTGATTTGAGCCTCTAGGATTCTTCCATATTTAGGTTTTCTTGATCAATATGCATATCAGAAAACTCATTTACAACCTGAAGAAATTTACTGAGCTCATCATCATTTTCAAAAACTTTCCAAAATTTCACATTATCAGGGAGGGATGGTCTGTACTTGACTTGGATCTCATAGCTCAGCTTAGGAGGCAAAGGGGGAATGAACATACTTGCAAAGACAGCAAGGGAATCAACTAGATGGTTCATAGCCCTAGGTATATATGAGAGTTCAAAAAACATGAAAGAGTCCTTGAGTTTCCATACCTCATCTCTGTATGCCTTCAGCCTAACATTCTTTGCTTGAAAAGTATTGTTCACCTGTTGTATGAAGAGATCTGCATCTCCAAATATCTTCAGGTACATGACTCCCATTTCCTTGGAAGCCTTCACTCCCAATAGTAATGCCTCATATTCTTCTATGTTGTTAGTAGTCTTGAAATCCAGCTTATAAGACAAATGTATAGTCTCCTTTGAAGGAGAAATTAGGATTATACCTGCACATGTTGAGGCTTGAGTACTGATGCCATCAAAAAACATGCTCCAGACAAAGGTGGTTACTTCCTCATATGGATGATAGGTAGGCTTTGTAAGCTGCATGGATGTTGTCTAGGGATCATCTATATATAGGATGCATGCCCCAAATTTTGTGTCTACTGCATATATGGGATGATTTATAGAGTTCTTGGCATTACTGATGATGTAGGTGAATCGGTTCTCTCTGTAGAGTCTCTTGGTCTCCCCTCCAAACATTGGGATTGTAGCATATGTAAGATCCATCTGAAAGGTACCACCCAACCTTTTACTCCATGAGCGAGACAAAAGGAGGCCAAACTTAGGTGGGATTTCAGCCACAACTATGTTCATCACTATGCTTTTTAAAGGTAGCTGGGAGAGGTTTATGACAAGATCTTTGATGAGGCATAGGTGTTTGACCTTCCTAACTTCGAAAGAGAATAGATCATGGTATGGTTTTGTAATACTAAGTCCTATCTCATCCATCACTACTTTTGGCATTAGGTTATGGGATTCTCTCGAGTCAAGCAAATAGTTCTAAGGGATCTTATCATGCATGTTCAAGGATATGTAGAAAAGTGGGAAAGACTCATCCAACTCTTCAATCATAGGACCTAGGATTACCGTAGGATTATCATCTTTCAAGTTCACAATATCAACATCTATGGGTGTCCTTAGTTGAATATATTTTAGTATGGATGACTTGAAGGCATCATTCTTTATAAGCTCTATCAAGGGAAAAGGGATTTTTAACTTCTGAATTTCTGACTCAAGATTGAAAGAATAGGGTAATTTGTCAGAAATTTTTACCTCTTATGGTGTGGCTTTGAGTTGAATAGGATCATGAGATGATGGCTGTAATGGCCTTTTCTACTGGTTTGGAGGATCATCCATCTTCTTTGTAGGAGCATCTATCTTCTTTGTAGGGGCAGGACTCTTCTTCACAGGAGCAACAATTTTGGATCCCAAATTATAACCTTCGTGATCATATTCCTAATATAAAGATGCTTCCATGATATTCTCATTCATGAGGGCTTCCTCATAGTCTTCTTGTGTCAAGAAAGAGAGATCAACTTCATCTTCCATACAGTTGATATTGTCTTCTGGCTCCTTTTCTTCCTGAGCAACATCTTGTTCTTCTTCTAGAATAGCATTCTGAAAAGGAGCTCTAATTCTTTGATCCTTAGCTTCATTCCTATCCCTTTGAAGGACCTGAGCTGGAGGGTTATTTCTTCTATAAGGGACAAACTTAGGGTTTATGGGAGGAAAATCATTTGGCCCTTTACCTCTCATGGGTATTTTCCCTTGGTCTTTAAGTCTAGACATTTCAGTTGTCAAATTGTCCAACATTTTGGCCATTTTCTCCATTTTATTCTCTAATGAAGAATCCCCTAGACGATCTAAGGGTTTCTTATTCCTGTCCATTTTTCCCTTAACCTGCTGAGATGCAATGATATTGGAATCAACTTCAAGAGCAACATCTTGCATGAGTGATAGAGAAGCTGATCTTATTTCTTTGAGAAGAAGACATAACTAAGAATCAAAGGCATTGGCATAAGTGATTTTGACTAAAGTTTCAATTGGCTTAATCTCAGTAGGGATCTTGCTGAACATTTTGTTAAATCTTTTGGTGAAGTTGGAAACAAACTCACCATTCTCTCTCCTCAGATTACTAAATTCAGTGATATAGTAAAGGTGGTCTCTTCTTTCTCCCCAATGCTTCAAAAATATGTCATCTAGGGCTTCAATGCCTACTATTGATCCAGTAGGAAACTCTTTGAACCATTTCATGTCTTGACCATCTAGACTTTCCACAAAAACCCTAGTCCACACATCCTCTTGTTCAATGTTTATATTCTCAGAATAACTGTAGAATGCCTCTAAGTGTTCTACAGCTATAAAATATCCCTCTCCAATAAACTTAGCCATGTATTTAAGATAATCCACAGTAGGCATAGGAGAGAGGGGGTTAGGAAAATTTAGAGGGGCATATCTAGCAACAAGGATCCTTTCCATTTTAGTTAGAGGGGCAGCCATAATTGATGTGGGTATGGAAAGGGCAGAAGGAGATACTTCTCATGTGGGTAGTAGATGAGAGAGTATTTGTGGTGGATTTATCTCAGTGGATTCACCAAGGATTAGATCTACATAAGTAGTAGTGCTTGAAGATTCCTCAACCCAAAAAAATTTCGATTCAATTATAAATTCCTAAGAATTATATGTTTCAGTAGAAGAAGATTGAAATGGAGGTCTATTTGATATAACAATAGAAATTTCTCTAGAAATACCTGATGTAGATCCCCTTGCAACTTTGTAGGTATGTCTTAGTGAAGCCCTTTCCCTTCTTAAAATCTCTTCTGGATCTCAAACATGTGTTACCGGTGGCCCTTGAGGGTTTTTTCTAGTACTTGGTCTTCTTGAAGCCACTTTATTCCAATGGAGTCGCCAGATAGATGATTACAACCAAAATAGTTTCTAGATTTTGTCTATCATCAAAGTAGGATCTCTGTCATTCCCCAGGGAAGCTGAGCTTCAATCTCGTCTCCCTGGCAATGGTGGCAATTTTTTATCTCTCTAGGAAAAACCTCTAGGTTGTAGCTCGAGGATGCCCTATAACTTCAATGTTTCTTCAATGGTATACTAAATGGATCAAGTCAGATGACCTATAATATCTCACTCACTCAAGACATGCATAAAACTCAATAAAAAAGATAAGGCTTATAACTATCAATGTTTAGAGGGTTGATAATAAGGTGAATAAATGAAGAACTCACTATGTTGACAGATTCATATATAAAGCAATCACATATGAATGGATAATCATAACAAGGAAAGATACTTTCAATTCAACTCATCAGCACAGAGATGGGATGGCAACTATCTGGTATTAGACAAAAAGAATAAACTTGAATCAGACATCCAAGCACAAGTACATAACATAAAAGAGATGGAACCTAAACATATAATGGAAAAAGAGATTATATTAAATGATGAATAACATGAGAAGCTTGATAAAAATAAGGGTCTAAAAGTATCCAAAGTCGAACCCTTGCTTCCACATTAGTCACAGGCTTTATAGCCTTGACAAAATTTATTTCAGATCCTAAAAATTTGGATCGAATTTACTAAAAATAGATAACATAATTGTTTTTGCAAAAAGGAGGTCAAAAACCCTAACTTAAGTGCTAATCTATCTAAATCTAATACATGTTCACTCCTTGGACTTTTTAATAACTCCAGTGATCACTGAAGTAGAACTAGGCCCTATTATCTGACAGATAAGACACAGTTTGTCAAAAGTAGGTAAGGTTTGTGACCCATTTCATTTCACTGGAACCTTCAAAATTGGAACATACCTAATCTACTGGTGCCTTTAATTAATCTTGAAGTTCATAACTCATCCCTGAAGTGTTTGGATCAATCAAAATTGGTTTTGTGTGGAAGCATATCTTTCTACACTGTTCTGTGCTTTCAGTGGCTAAGAAAACAAAATTTTGGGTCTGTAAGCTGCTGAAAGCTCTGCTTTCGGTGGCTAATGAACAACTATTGCGTTCACCTAAGCCACCAAAATCTCTGTTTCTGCAAAATTTAATTATTCTTTTAATCAACCTTTTATAGCTTCACTTCTTTCCTTCTGGTACTTCTTTAACCTGCATAGGGTTTGGAATAGCAGCAACATCATGGGCTGCTTCCATATCCTGAAGGCTTACTGCTTCCTCTGCTAGGGTTTCTAGCACAGGGTGTGTTTTAGGGTTTGAATCCTTCATTTGCAACCTCGACAGTCTGATCATCCTATAGAGCCTAGTGTTGTCATTCATTAATCTCAGATTTCTTTTTTGCTGTAGGATATACATCCCTCTCATTTCTAGAAGAGAATTATGCAATTCAGTATTTTTCTTGGTTAATGTTGCATTAGTTCTTTTGATTTCTCTCTCTAAGACCTCTAGTTCATATACTTTCCCTAATAGCTAGTTGATTCTCTGGGACCTAGGTTTTCTAGAGGAAGCCTCTGCCATTGGTTCATCTTAACCCTCCCTTGGTGTAGGTGAGGGAAACTCCTCATTTTCTGCTGCAACCTGCCTTTTTAGGTCAACTTCTTGATCCTCTTCTTCTTCAGAGTATGAGTAAGGTAGGTTGAGTATATTTTTACCCTGTGCTAGAGCCTCCTCCTCCTTTCCACTAAAATCTATATTTCTCTTGCCTTTGTTGGTCTTAGAAGTTGGAGAGGCCTGATCCACTACCACTATTTAGATGGCCCTCCTCTTCCTCTTACCACTTCTAGGAGTGGTGGACTTCTTTGAAGGAGACTTTCCTTTGTCTTTTGGCTGTAAGCCTATCTCAAACTCATTCCAAAATAAGAAGTATGTCCATCCTATGTTTCTTGTTTGCAGCAGTTCTTGGACAATGAGATTTATTAGGCCATGATGGGATAGCCTACCTGCAATTTTGGTGGGATGGGATTTGACCTAATGGGCCATCTTGGTCAGGATCTTATGTATTTAGAAATCCATGTTTAGTGGGATCCTTCCAATGAAATGGTTCATCAATTTAAAGTGGTATATCATCACCCTATTATACCTACCTTCAGAAGTTATATAAACCAATATTTCTTTCAACAACAGTTGCCACTTCTCCTCAAGCAAAGTTGAAGGGATGCTTTTCTTCCATACTACATTCTTGTGCTAAAGATTCAAGTAAGACCTGAATTCTACATCCTTTGTGATGGTGGTTTTGAACCATTTCTCCCCAGTCCTTGGGAGTTCTGCTACTTCTGCTATTAGGGCCTCATCAACTTAGAACTCTTCTCTGCCATTAGAGAGAATTTGAGGTCAAAAATGGGCCTCCTAAGAAATGTACTACAAAAATATAAGATATATTAAAATATTATGAGTTAGGAGTTTTATGGGGTAGG
>LPNX010119456.1:35786-79861 GCA_001517045.1 Pseudotsuga menziesii
TATCAATGCCTTCGATCCATCAAAAGAGAGAGAAAAGGATTCTTCCACTTGTTGGTGGGATCCCTAACAGCCTGCATCTTTGAAGAATTGGCATACCTCTGGGTGTGACTCGAGATAGCCAATGTCCCCCAATTTTTGTCTGAGGGAAGGTCCTCCTCCTTTCTTCATTTTTGGACTACTCTTCTTGTACGTGCACAATCAAAATTCAAACCTTGGGGAAGGATATTGTCATGCTAGATTCAGGAAGGGATTAGATCAATGAGGATGCATGCAGGAAAATGTGGAATGGAATGAGGAGAAGGTGCTGATTTTGAGCGGTTTATCAGTGATTGGTACATGAGTAGGGGGATAGTAAGTTCTCATGAGACCCTTGAGATGGCCAGTGCAGTGATCACTTTAACTCAAAATTAATGCTTTGTGGTGGTTCAGCTGCAGTCAGGGTACAGGTGGAGGGTATCTAGGGTTTGGGTCCTTTATCAATCACTTCAGTCTCATAACGACCTCTTCTTTACCAATTCATGATTTTCTGCAGTCCTAGTCTTTTCGGCGGTTAAGTGCTTGATTGTGACACTCATGCTGATGGTGGTTGATTTTGACAGATGTACTAACCGTTTTCTTCTTTTGGAGGTTTTGGTGGTTAAGGTAATCTTGGATCTAGTTTTTAGCTGCCAAAAGCTAGGGTTTTTGGTGGCTAATGAACTGTTTGAGAAGTTTGCCTAAGCCACTGAAAGCTATTTTTTCAAAATTTTATTAAAAATGCAGTCAATCATCTTTCAGGGGTTAATGTATTCCTAGATCAAACGTTTAAGCTTCCAAAATCTAGGATTTTCAGTGGCTAATGAATTGTTAAGAAGTTCACCTAAGCCACCGAATGCTAAACTTTGATTTTTATGGAAAAACAGAGCATAAGGCGTTCCAAATTTGTTAAACATACCAAAATATTTCATAATGTGCCTTGAAATATTCTTCACTATGCAAAAATAAAATTTAGCATCCCCAACCCTCCGATCAGCGAAGAGGACGCTACCATGGCATTAACCATCCAAGCAAACGCCCCATGAAGATGTATGTACATAATAATGCTGAAACAAAATGCTTTGAACTAGAACATGCAAACATGATTATTTATCATATAGCGAAAGAAAACACACATTCATAAAATCATTCAACATGTTCATCATATTCATTAACAGTAATATAATTGCAGAAGTAAAATAGACAAGTATACTTATCTTATGAAAGTTGTTCCACAACTAGCTACATTGCTGCAACGTTCCACCCAACCATAGGCTAGCATGCTCCTTAAGCTCTTAGCAATGCTTCCACCCCCGAGCTGGGCATGATTACCCAAGGAATAAGGAACTAGCAGGATTACACATAGCCAAGGATAACAAAACATGCCAAGCCAACACAGTTGGGCTTATTAGGCAAACAATGGATCAACCAAGCCAACAAAGTTGGGTTTACAAAGCGATCCAGGAGTTGGGAAAGGATAAATGGTAAGCCCGTGAACTCGTTACCGAGCTAGGAACACCTACACAAGAACTAGCCTGACTTCTAAGACACCAACACACACCCAACATAAGGAATCAGTCCCTTCTCTACTACACAGTCCCTCAGGCCCTGACTTCCCTTCCAGTGCTATTCAGGGGTTGTGGAGAAGAAATTCATCCCTCTAGCTTTGTCTGTGTGGTTTCCAAACACACCAATTTTATTAAGAAAACCAAGCCCCCATACCTGCTCCCAACACAATCCAAAGACAAACCATTACACGCATGCAATTAATCAAGTAGTTAGAAGCTTAGACAGGGAAAATGACTCCTGAGTCATTCTTGGCCCTATTGTGGCCAAAATGACTCCAAAATAGCTTACAGCAGTCCCAAAATGTAAGGAAGACCACAACAAACAAAACGTAAGGGAGACCATAGCAAACCCACAAATCTTGAGAAGAGTGGCGGCAACCACAAATTAAGGGGAGAACATCAAACCTGATCTCAACATTGAAGTGCTGGGAAAATTACACGGCCATACCAGTCTATAAGGGGAACATACACCCACACAATCCACAAAATCCATATGGAAAACATGCACACATAGGACGTGAATGGCTTATTCACAAGGGAAAAATCGTGGGTAAAGAACGGCGGCCCCTAGCTTACTGTGTGAGTAACAACAACACAGAACCTAGTGCATGAGAGAATATCTACACTAGATCCCAAATATGAATGGAAAACACACTAAATTCCTCTTTGTGGAAAATGTGAATGACAGGGGAAAACGACTCCCTCCCCTTGCTACGTGAGACCAAACAAGAAAGAAGTCTATGCATGAGAATGAACAGAACTACCGTCCCTGTGAGAGGATGAACCGACAATGGAGAGAATGGCGTACTCGAGAGAGTGGAGTGATGACAGTGGTGGTTTTCCAAAAAGTGAGGGTCAACGTGCTGGTGGAGTGTGTGTGTGGGCAAGGACTGATAGTCCTACCACACTCCACTCCCTAGCCATATCTACCTCAACTAATCTGTAGAGAATTAAAATGGTAGTTGGATAAGAGAATTAAATATGGGCAAATCAAACAAAGTTTAACAGCTGACACATGGCTTTTCCTCATAGGTTCAAGGTTTAATCATCCCCCCCCTTAACCTTAGGAAAATCATTCCCTTTTCATTATGGTTGCAGTGAGCATAGCTGGTTGGGTTCATTTAATTAAAGTTGCATATTTACATGATGCCGAAACTAATATGTGCCATATATCACGATATACCATCGGTAATGATTCCAATCGCTGAACATAACACAACCAAATCGATGCTGGGGATTTTTCCTTTTTCTTTGCACCATGATTCATTACAATATACACATCATGTACATTTAATGCAACAGGGTCAAAATCGAGGTGTTACATTCCCTTCCACCTTCAATAGTATTGTCCTCAGTGCTTTACAAAATTTGAAAAAAATGCTACACTGGTATCGCATCAGTGATCCGTAGAATTGAACAAAAATGGATGTGCCAATCGCATGGAATCCTCTAGCTCCCATGTAGCCTCTTCAGGTCTGTAGTGCTCCCATTGCACCTTTACCTGCCCTATGGCCCAGTTCCGAAGCATTGTGACCTTCCTGTCGAGGATGCAAATTGGCTCGATTCGAAACTCTCCCTTGGGTTCCACCTGAATTACATCCCAATTTATCACATGGTTAGGATCATGTACATATCTATTAAGCAAAGAAACATGAAAAACATTATGAGCTCTAGTGCTAGCAGGAAATGCAAGTCTATATGCAACTGGCCCTATTCTTTCAAGCACTTCAAATGGACCACAATATCTAGGTGATATCTTGGCACAACTTCCAACCTTCAAGGAACTCTTATTTGCCCTCATTCTAAGGTAAACAAGATCCCCAACACTGAACTCCCTATTCACCCTATGCTTATCTGCATAGATTTTTTATTTGTCCTGTGCTGCTTTCATATTTTGTCTGATCTTTACAACCTCTTGCTCCATTTCCTTGAGCAATTCGAGTCCAAGCACAACTTGGTTCACTGGATTATCCCAAGTTATAGGTGTCCTACACCTTCTTCCATACAAAGCTTCATACGAACTCATCCCCAAGGATGCCTGCTATCCATTGTTGTAAGCAAACTCTACCAAGTGTAAGTAATCTTCCCACTTGGTTGGTTTGTCCATCATGTACATGCGAAGCATGTCTTCAAGCACCTAATTAACTCTCTCTGTCTGCCCATATGTCTGAGGATGGTATGCAGTGCTGAATTTTAGCTTTGTACCCAAGTCTACAAACAACCCCTTCCAAAAGTTGGAAGTGAACTTGACATCTCTGTCAGAGACTATTGCCTTCAACAATCCATGCAATTTGAAAATCTCCTTCATGAAGATATTTGCAATGTCATCAGCCTTATGCATAGACTTCACCAGTATAAAATGTGCTTCCTTAGTCAACTTTTCTACCACAACCATGATGGAATCATGGTGTCTCCAAGTCATCGAAAATCCTGTAATAAAATCCATGGAAATAACTTCCCATTTCCATTCCAGAAATGGCAAAGGCTGCAAAAAATTTGCAGGGTGTTGATGCTAAACCTTTACCTATTGACATTTCATACACCTCGAAATGTAATCAGCCATATCCCTTTTCATTCCTGGCCAAAAGTACTGCTTTCTAGCTGTAGCAATTGTCTTTTGGTATCGTGGGTGACCAGAATACAGAGCTTGATGGATTTCATCCATGAAAACTCTCCTTAAATATGCTACATTCGGAATATAAATTCTACCTTTATAAGTGAGAAGTCCATCTTCTTCCAATTTATATCCCTCATACCTCTTCTCAAGACTTTGCTGTTGCAATGTGTCTTTTACCTGCTCATACAATTCATCTCTAGCAACATGATTAACAACCTGCTGCCTCAAATCCGATTGGCAAATAATAAGAGATGCCACATGCATTTCTTGTACCTTCCTGCTGAGTGCATCAGCTACCTTATTCTCTTTTCCCTTTATGTGCTTGATTTCAAAATCAAATTCACTTAAAAATTCTAGCCATCTTGCTTGTCTAGCATTCAGAGTAGGCTGATCAAACAAATACTTCAGACCATAAGGGTCTATCCTAAGCTCAAATCTTCTACCCATCAAGTAATGTCTCCACATCTTGAGGGAATGTACTATGGCTACAAGCTCTAGATCATGAGTGACATAGTTCTTCTCATGATCCTTCAGCTTTCTTGACTCATAACATATCACGTGGTTGTCCTACATAAGGAATCCTCCAAGCCCTTGTCCGCATGCATCGGTACACACCACATAATCTTTCTATTGATCTGCAACCTTCAATACTAGTGCACTGGTGAGAAGATTATTCAACTACTGGAAGCTTTCTTCACACCTTGATGTCCATTTGAACTTCATCCCCTTCTTTTGGAAAGAAGTGATGGCATGTGCAACTTTGGAGAATCCCTCAATGAACCTCTGGTAGTATCCTACAAGTCCCATAAAATATCTTACATCTATCACATTTCTTGGAGTAGTACAATTCATAATGGCTTCAATCTTTTTAGGGTCCACAGATATATCGTCCTCTGAGATAATGTGACCCAAATACTGAATTCTATCTCTATAGAAGTCACACTTGCTCAGTTTTGCATATAGTTGATGCTTCCTGAGCAATTACAATGTCAACCTCAAATGCTCTTTATGCTCCACCTCATTCTTTGAATAAACAAGAATGTAATCAAGGAAAACAAGAACAAACTTGTCCAAATATCTACTGAAGACACTATTCATAAGGCACATAAATGTAGCTGGTGCATTCGTGAGGAAAAATAGCACCACTACAAACTCATAATGTCCATACCTTGTTCTGAAGGCTGTCTTATGAATGTATTCATCCTTTATTCTCGCCTGATGGTAACCAGACCTCAAGTCAATCTTGGAAAATACCCTTGCTCCTCTCATTTGATCAAAGAGGTCATTGATCCTAGGCAAAGGATATTTATTCTTCACAGTAACCTTGTTCAACTATCTGTAATCAATACAAAAATTGAGTGTACCATCTTTCTTCTTTACATATAGAACTGGGGCTCACCACGGAGACACACTCAGCCGGATATACTTCTTTTCCAACAACTCTTGCAGTTGCATATTCAATTCTAGCATCTCTGGTGTACTCATCTTGTAGGGTGCCTTGGACACTGGTGCTGCTCCTGGCACAAGTTCAATAGTGAAATCAATGTCCCTATTTGGAGGAAGTCTTGGAATCTCATTAGGAAACACATCCCTGAAATCCTGTAACACCTGATAGTCTTCCAACCTAGGAGTTTCATCCCTTGTTTCCTCCAAAATATGGGCTGCATACAACTGGAAACCCTTCCTACAAAACTTCTTTAACTGCATTGCTGAAATCTGCTGTACTGAAATCACCTTTGGAATGCCTTTCACAACTACTAGGTTCTCTTCTTCGTTCATGCATTTGAAAGTCTTATTGTAACAGTCAAGCTTCACCCTGTGAGATTCTAACCAATCCATTCCAATGAGAACATCATAGGAACCAAGTGGTAGAACATTTAGATCTACACAAGTGTCCAATCTATTCATGACCAATGGACATTTCTCTACTACTTCACTGACCTTTCTCTTAGTCCTAGTGGCTAGCTAAACTAACGAAGACTTCCTATGCTTTACTTTATTAAAATCACAAATCTCCACAACTCTAGGAGTAATGTAAGTGTGAGTAGAACTGGGGTCAATCAAAATAGAAACAGATTGTTCAACAATCTTACCTGCAACTTCAACCACAGTTGACTGGTGATCTGCTTGGCGGTCCTCCAGTGCTGCATAAATCCTAGGAACTGCCCTTGCTACTTGACCCACTGTTTCTGCTTCTTGAATGTTATAAGTCGGTCTTGCACTCTCATTCTCGAGTGGACAATTTCTGCGCATGTGGGGTCCTCCACATTTCCAACATTGGAGTGGTCCTCTATTCTATTTTGGATCTTTAGGCTTTTCTCCCGTCACTCCAACTGGCTTACTAGCAGCTTGGGATGGTTGCTTCTGCTGATTCCTGAAGTTAGAAGGTTTGAAACCTTTCTTTCTTTGGCCAAACTTCTCATTCTTCTTGTCCTTCCATACCTTATGGTAATCTGGTTTACCTTTTCTTTGCTCATAGCAATACTTAGCCTTCCGTATTGCTTCTTGAAGAGTTCTAGGTTCATAAAACTCAATTCTATCTTTGTAAGACTGAGGTAATCCACTCAGAAAAAGTTGGACATTCACTTTTTCATCTCTGATGTAGCGGACATACCTCAACAACTCCAAAAAATTATTCTCATATTCTTCCATGGTCTGTTGTCCCAATCTCAGCTCATTGAACTCCTTCATCTTGTCATCATAATACCTGTCAGAGAGGTATTTCTGCTTGAAATACTTCTTGAATTGTTTCCACTTAAGTCTCCTTTCACTAATCCTCTTTACTTGCTTGAAGTGTTCCCACCAAATGGATGCCCTTCCATTCAGGTTGAATATGGAAACTCTTGCCTTCATGTTTCTTGAATAATCATGCACTTGAAAGTACGTCTTTATCCCAAGAAGCCAAGCTTCAGCCTCTTGTCCAGTCTTTACCTCACCATCGAATGTAGGAGGTTTAGCCTTCTTAAATTCATCCCAAGAGCAATCCCTATGGTGTCTCTTTCTTTTTCTTTAATGAGAAGAAGAACTTGAATCCCCGCTAAATTCTTCAGAGTCAGATGATCCATTAGAAGTCCTTCTCCTTCTCCTAGTACTGATCTTATTACCTTCTGGTCTTGTTGTACCTCATCCAGAGTCTATCTTTCTCTGCAAGTCTATTAAACTCTAGAACATTGCAGCATTCAGCTGGTGTTGCTCTTCCCAGGCTTTAATAAAGCTTCTCATGGTGGCTGCAACATCTGACGGTGTCTCTTGGAATCTCCTTCCATTAGAATCTATGTCATCATGTCCATTACGGACATTTTCTCCCATGGCATCTCGTGCATGCTCGTAAGAATCCCGAGCATCATATCCATCATGGGTTCTCATAACTGAACCACCACTTGTCAAAATGCACTACCTAGAATAATTCCTTTAAAGGTGACTATGATTCTTCAAACATGTTATTAACACAACTATTAGACGCATAACATTGATATAAATCATAATTACTTACCTTCTCTTGGAAAAAATCATAAAATGACGATTTTGCCCAAACACAAGATTTTCTTTATCAAAGAACGTCTGTCTGAGGGGGATGACGGGGGTCAAGGGGGATTTCCCCCTTATGGCTTCCCTGCACAATATGGCACATAATATGGCTGCCACTTTCTCCTTTTCAGCCCCGAAAATCCACTGAAAAATCACTAAAATTCCTACTGAAAAAAGTTGAAATCTGCTAAGAAATCCCACATGAAAACTTAAAATTTCCTTGCGCAAAATCGGGTCTCATTCCAACTATCAATCCAATGTTTAAGTGGTCAACACAGTTAACTTCCTCCACTGTTCATCAGTGATCAGATCCAATAAGCATTACCATGTCGGCGATCAAATCCTCTACTCATCTGGCAACTAGTTCCATGGGCAGCCGCAATGGTGGAGCACGAACTCCATATGTTTTCCACGAGTGTAACCCTATCAGCTGATCGAAGCAATTGTCCATTGGAAGGATAGTCCACTAAATAGCCACAATGGCGGGTGCACGAATGACTAAATCCTTTCGAATTCATCGATAGTTCATTCAGCTCATCTTCTTTTGACACATCGGAAGTCCAAACCACTATCTTTCGCCGATCGTCGATGGTCTTCAACACTTAGACAAATTTTTCAAAAAAAATTTCCCTTCTTCTTTCCATGGAACATAACATCTATCGGTGGTCAGAACCACTAAGATCTATGTGTCGATGAACCCAACAACTAAGGTTTTCTTATGGTGGCATATTGGAAATTGGAAGCACTGATCATTACGACATCGGCGGTTGGATGCGTTGTCCATCAGATGGATAGTCTCTTAGGCAGCCGCAATGGAGGGCGCATGAACAACTAAATTCCTCTGATCCAAACATCTAACCGTCGTCGATTGCCGATGGCCTTTTCTGGATGGTATTTCAACTAAAAAGGCTCGGTGTTTTGGAAGTCAAAGCCTCTAACCTTCGAAAGGATAGCCCGTTAGACAGCTACAATGGCAGACGTTAAATCCACTAACTTCATCCAATGTAGCTCATCGGCAACTGAATTAACTAGGTGTCAGCAATGTGTTCAACTAACCATCGCTGATGGCTGACAATTCCCGGACTTCGAGAAATTTTTGAAAATATCCCTTTAGTCTTCCTTTTCGCCGCTTGATGGGCTCAATTCTCTTCTTTTTGTCAGGGAAATAGTTCCATCAGCAGCCGCAATGGCAGCCCATCATCTTCATCTTCTTCCAACCGACATCCCAATCTGCTGAGGCATAACCTGATCGGTATTAGCAGTCTCTTCTCGTCGGAAGCCTAGAGCACTAGCCTTCCATAATGGCGGTGCTCTATCGGCTAAGTATCGATGATCCATCCATCTAGGTGTTTCGGTGTGCCGATGGCCAAAACACTTAGAAAAGTTTTCAAATTTCCCCCTCTCCTTTTTCTTCCACCACATCGACCATTTGGTGGCCTTCCCACTAAGTGCACCACTGCATCGAAAGAAATTGTCACTAAGTCTTTCGATGGGCCGATGGTTCCAGCACTTAAACAAATTTTGAAGATTGAGGTTTTTTGTCCAAATTTTTTCTCATTGCTACTGGGAAAAAGGAAACCTGCCTCTGTCACTGCATCTTCGTGGTCCATTCAGGCCCACACTACAACATGAGCCCTAATACCACACTGTAGCATCCCTAACCCTTCGACCGGTGAAGAGGACGCTACCATGGCATTAACCATCTGGGAAAACGCCCCATGAACATGTATGTACATAAAAATGCTGAAACAAAATGATTTGAACTAGAACATGCATACATGATTATTTATCATACAACAGAAGCAAACGCACGTTCATAAAAGCATTCAACATGTTCATAATATTCATTAACTGTAATATAATTGCATAAGTAAAATAGACAAGAATACTTATCTTATGAAAGTTGTTCCGCAACCAGCTACATCATTACAATGTTCCACCCAACCATAGGCCAGTGTGCTCCTTATCTCTCAGCAACGCTGCCACCCCCGAGCTGGGCATGATTCCCCAAGGAATAAGGAACTAGCAGGCTTACACATAGCCAAGTATAACAAAACATGCCAAGCCAACATAGTTGGGCTTATCAGGCAAACAATGGATCAGCCAAGCCAACACAGTTGGGTTTATCAGACCATCTAGGAGTTGGGAAAGGATAAATGCTAAGTTGGTGAGACTGTTACCGAGCTAGGAACACCTACACTAGAACTAGATTTACTTCTAAGACACCCACACACACCCAACACAAGGAATCCGTCCCTTCTCTACTACACAGTCCCTCAGGCCATGACTTCCCTTCCAGTGCTATTCAGGGGTTGTGGAGAAAAAAGTCAGCCCTCTAGCTCTATCTATGTGGTTTCCAAACACACTAGGTTTATTAAGAAAACCAATCCTGCATCCCTACTCCCAACACAATTCGAAGACCAACCATTACACGCATGCAATCAATCAAATAGTTACAGCTTAGATAGGGAAAATGACTCCTGAGTTGTTCTTGGCCCTATCATGGCCAAAACGACTCCAAAATAGCTTACAGTAGTCCCAAAATGTAAGGAATACCAAAGCAAACAAAACATAAGGGAGACCACAACAAACCTACAAATCTTAAGAAAAGCGGCGACAACCACAAATCAAGGGGAGAACATCAGCCCTGATCTCAACATTGAAGTGCCAGAAAAATTACACGGACATACCAGTCTGTAAGGGGAACATACACCCACGCAATCCACAAAATCCATATGGAAAACATGCACACACAGGACGTGAATGGCTTATTCACAAGGGAAAAATCATGGGTGAATGACTTACTGTGTGAGTAACAACAATGTAGAACCCAATGCATGAGAGAATATCTATACCAGATCCCAAATACGAATGGAAAACACACCAAATTTCTCTCTGTGGAAAATGTGAATGACAGGGGAAAACGGCTCCCTCCCCTGGCTGTGTGAGACCAAATAGGAAAGAAGCCTGTGCGTGAGAATGAGCAGAACTATCATCCCTGTGTGAGGATGAACCGACAATGGAGAGAATGGCATATTCGAGAGAGTGGAGAGTCTGCATGGAGTGATGGCGGTGGTGGCTTTCCAAAATGTGAGGGTCAACCTGTTGGTGGAGTGTGCGTGTGGGCAAGGACTGACAGTCCTTCCACACTCCACTCCCCAGCCATAAATACCTCAACTACTCTACAGAGCATTAAAATTGTAGTTGGATAAGACAAGGAAAGATGGGCAAATCAAATAGGATTCAATAGCTGACACATGATTTTCCCCATAGGTTCAAGGTTTAATCACCCCCCTCTTATCCTTAGGAAAGTCATGCCCTTTTCATTATGGTTGCAGTGAGCATAGCTGGTTGGGTTCATTTAATTAAAGATGCATATTTACATGATGCTGAAACTAATATGTGCCATATATCACGATATACACAATTCCAATCACCAAACATAACACAACCAAATCGATTGTGGAGATTTTGCCTTTAGCTCCACACCATGATTCATTACAATATATACATCATGTACATTTAATGCAACGGGGTCAAAACTGGGGTGTTACATAAATTTTCTGAATTTGACCTATTGAATACTAATTTATTTAGGAGATAACGCTACGAGGAAAGTGTTGTCTTCGGGAGGTGTTTGTCTATGACCTTCATCGAACAATGTTGCAGAGTATAGTTCCATTATTAAGTTATTTCGTGATGGAATTTCACATGGTATTCACTCTCTTGAGGTACGTCTTGATTCACAGTTAGTGGTCTCATAACTAAATGGCTTGTATCATGTAATGGATCCCAGTTTGTTACAATGGTTCTTGCATGTCAGGTTGCTAGAATGGAAAATTGAGAGCATAACATACATCCATATTACAAGAAAGTTTAATCAAGTTGTTGATTCATATGCTAACTATGTACTAGATAGGCATTTGTTTCATAGATGATAAAGCATTCACAAATACATTTACACATGTAAGTAAAATAATAATCGATCATCATAGGTATTTTTCATTAAAATATATGTCCAAAATGTGGTGTCATAATACAGAAATGTCAAATACAAAAATGGGGCTTTCGAGCCACCAAAATATACTACACGGTCATACAACAAAAAGTATACCCAGGTCTCTAATCTTGGGGAGGAGGAGGGTGTTGATCATGGTAGCACACTATGGCTCTAGCTAGCTAGCGGAACAAACACACCCATGCGTGTGGCACACCCACCACCTAGTGCTGCATAGCCTCAGGAAAGTCCTCGACTTGCACCATGGGAACTCTATGTGTCAATCAAACAAAGTTCATGTGAATGCTTTGGAGCATACGCTCTACATCCACACCCATGATCTCGTCTCCTCTTCCCCTCTGTCGATGATGAGAGAATCCATATGGACTTCGTGGTCCCACATGTGCATGTACATGACTGAGTATCACTATATGTCATCACACCAAAAACATGTCTTTTTTATTCCATATAACAAAAAACACAAAAAAAAATTAATAATTCAACAAACGAGTTTGAGTTGGGATTCGTTACCTATCTGCCCATATTCAGAGCTTGGTGGAATGGGCATGTCTAGGTCTCCATGAAATTATATCCCCTTGTAGGTGTAGTCATCAATGGCGATGATATGCATATGTTACAAGAGGAAGAAGTTTGTTGGGTAGGGGTTAGCCACTCGCCCCCCTCCCAGTCTCTGAATGAAATTAGCCCAGCCTATCTGAGATGGATCCCAAGCACCATGTGGGGCAATCTCAAATATTGGGCTTAGCTCTGGAACACACTAAAAAAATAAAGCACTCAAGATGCTCCTGTAGCCGAAGTTCCTTATCCTTCCCATCTTGCAGTTAGTAAGCTACTACTTCCTGTTGCTCAATAGTGAGGTACTCCAATCATATATAGTAGGCTGCATATGCTCCACCGCATAGAATATCAAATGTATTGAATCTTGGTGGAGGGATTCCAACCCTGATATCCTGCCAAGTTCCAACACTATGGTCTTTATCTCTAGGTTCTGGAGTGATGTTGTTGGCATCTGAATCCCAAACTTTTTCATAACTAGGAGGCAATAAACAACAATGTACTCCTCTATAGTTAGTCAACCTCCTATCTTGCAAGCTTGTAGGATTACCACTTCCCCTCTTCAGGATAGTACTTTAATGAAATAAATATCCTCAACCTCGAGGCTGAGGGGCATATTGTCTAGCTAGATTGTCTCTAACTCGGAATCCCAATAGCCTACTAGCATTTGGAGTAGCTTTGGTTTTTCCCTCAAGCTTCCAAGGTGCTGAAACTTGTACAAACCACAAGACCTCAAAGCTTGTTGAGCCATTAATTCACCTTACACGTCCCTGTCAACATATTCATGTTCTCGTTCTCTCCACTCAAGAACCATCCTGCACAAGAATTTCCATGTTTCATTAGTTTTTTACCTTGATTTTTTTATTTGCAGCCCTATAAGCAACTGTTTTCAAAACAACTGCATACATACGCAGGTATTGTGGTTTTTTCTGCATATGCCCACCCCTATGCACAGAAAAAGACTCGATTTTCGTGTGGGCCAAAACCGCCTTCTTTAGTATGGCCCAAAATAAAAAATTCACCATCAAATTTAAAAATAAAAGCATGAAAATGGAAGAGTGGGGCATGATGATCTACATGAACCAAACAGTGTGAGATTTCTTGGAAAGATGCTCCCAGAATCAGCTTTTGAAGTTTTTAGTCCAAAAACACTATGTTGGGTAAATTTTCAAATGGTATGGAAAATTTTATTTTTTCACTATTTAGATTTTATTTTTGAAATTTTTACCTACTTTTCTATAGTTTGGGCTATTTTTTACAATTTTTTGACCATTTGGCATAATATTGTGTCGTAGGGACGCATTTTGAGTGTGTTTTGACCGAGTCTTTCATCCGTTCATGTTTATCACATGTATAATGTCTAATTGGCATATAGGTTAGGACTTCATATATGCTTTCATTTTGCATGACCTTATGACCATTTCATCTTAACCTTAGGTACGAACCCATTGCACGATATCACAGAACCTTCATGCTTATGTTAGAAGTGGTATTGTGCGAATGGTATAGCTTTCCTATACATGGGTTCCCAAGTTACATCCTATTTTGCATTTGGTACCCATACTGAGATTCCCCCTTTAGGTTGTGGGAGTCCCTTTTTAGTCCCTCCATGTCCTTGAGTAAGAGCTTCATACTCCTCTTCAACTTTATGTTGGCCATTCCTCATAGGGACTCCCTTGTATATATCAATTTGTAATTGCATTTCATGAGTTTTTCTTTCCTTATTGAGCTTTATGTCAGCTCCATGTTTCAAAGTTATAAGACATATATCCTGAGCTTGTCTCATTCCTAGCTAAGCAAAGCCTTTTACATATCCTTTGCAACTTGATCACCCATTTATCGAGAGGAGACATTCCCCCAAGTGTCGTTATCCTACACATAATTCCTTGCATTGAGCATAGATATGTTCCACTACTCGGAACTAGTTTTCCTGTCCCTGACACTTGTCTCCTCCTAGCTATGTATTATAAATCACTTTTATTCTTTTTCAAGCTTTTCAAAATATCAGAAAAATTCCAAAAAAAAAACATAAAAAGTCAAATGGGAAAAGATGTTATCTTTGGAAGCAGTCGGGTCGTGTCGCCTTTGAACAGAGCACTGTACATCACATATTTTGGCTGGTTTATTAGTTTGACTTTAGGATATGTACTCGATACTATGAGGTTATCTCCATTGAGGGGTTACGCTTCTAGTCCCCATGGAGCCTCTGTTGATGCCTTCTGTGTCACAGAGATGTCCCAGTTTTCATATCAATTCCATGCTTCCTACCTTCTGTCACCATTTTCCTTATGCTCTTGTTCGAAGAAATTTGAATCCCGAGTTGGACATTCCTCAGTTATCTTGAATTTTCATGTCAGCCATTCCTAGTACGATTGCTGGTTCATGCAAATCTTGTTCGAGTTCTTCCACATTATACAACATTGCTGAGTACCTTGTGTTGGTTGATGGGGGATGCCTTAATGCCCTCCTTCCAATGGATTCCATTCCATCAAATTTACCTCATTTATTCTAGAATAGGACTCTATAGTCCTTTGAGTTCCTTGAGACTTACAATCATGAGTGGTAGGTTCTCTCACAGTCGACAATTTTGGGAATACATCAATGTCCCCTGATGAATGGAATATTTCAAGTGTTCAACCTCAATACATCTATTCACACTTGTTAGATTGCACTATTGGTGGGTGATCTCGCGTCTTTTAACAGTATACACCAATGAGCGGTAATCAGACGATGGACTACTATGTTTGATCTCGACACACCTAATCACATAGTAGGACATGTACTCGTAGCGGTTTGTGTAGAAGACCTTCCAGCTTGGTGGCATTCCATATATGCTACATCCTTGATTGTTCCAGTATTCATGAGATTTCAGCTCTCGTGATCTTCATTCTATTGATTCCAATGTATATCAGATATCTTCATCCACTATGGATATCTTGATCCATTGTATATTGATCCAAAAACAAGATCTTTGCTACTCTATGATGTTAACATGAATTGCATAAAGAGCATGAATGAAGCTCACAAATCCATAAGAAGAGAACCAAACAGCATAGACAATATGCACATAAAGACAACAAGTTGATAATGGAGTTCGTCCAGGATGGACTACGTCTCCAAGCCTACTTAACAATAGGAGGGATGATCTATAATCTCAGCATGAAGGCAAAATACATGGTAATGATACAATGATACCTTGGTGACAATGGTCAGGAAGAGAACCACTACCCAAAACAAAACAAGACTACTTCCAGCAACTCCGAAGCCTGAAGACGGTGTAAAAAGAGTATAAACACTCGTATCTTCCTCCTGCAAAGCTATGCAATCTCCCTTATCTCCTTTAGCTACAAAGTCTCCACTCCAAAGCATGAGTGGAAAATGGTAACTAAGTGGGTTTATATAGACTTGGCTTGCCCCACTCCACATTCTCCTCGTGATTCTTCAGTTACAACAAATTTTTCCCAAGAAGGCATATGGTTCCAACTCCCCACACTTGGTTAGGCTCTTCTTAAATTATGTAGTTGACATAGTTACAACTATGCCAACCACATTTTATATTTTATGAATATTACAATAAAATTATTTTCCCCCAAAACCACATGGTTTATTGAACCCACAATATGGTTTTTTGTTTAAAACAAATTTGTTATAACGTAACTTGTTTTTAGACCCACTTATAACCCATTTTATATAGTTTATAATTCGACATGTGCTAAAATAGAGCATGGGATCCCGTGCTAGTCAGAGCTCCCGGTCACGCTGGAGGAAGAAACAAGGTCAGGGCTAAGCCTCGGCTCCTTTGGGGCTCGAAATGCCACTTTAACTAATATTATTTCCATACATTATACAAAGATCACTACCAGCACAGTTGGTAAAGGTGCAGAGATAGGGTATGGGAGGGCAGGAGTTCGAAACCGATGGAGCAACAACATTTTGGTGAACTTCAATCAATATTGGCCACTCCGATGCTACCACGTGGTAGTTCTGGATTGGTCCACCTCAACGCCCAATCAGCTGCCAACTCATCTTTCGTACTTCCAACTAAGTTACGCAGTCACCTCCATACTGACACGTGTCACATTCAGATTGGTCTGTACTGCTGACTGGATTGCCACCTCATCATTCGTACATGACATGTGTCACATATTGATTGGACCGTACTGCCACCTATATGTCCATACAACTACCACATCATCTATCTGTACTGTATGGATGCCGCATGTCACCCTGCCAATGGTGCCACATGGCACCCCCATTTTTCCAAATTTGCATGTTTCATCAATACAACAAAACGCGATAACTTTCTCATACAGAGTTCGTTTGAGGTGAAACGAATGCCGTTGGAATTGTCTCGATGAGCTCTTTGATCTGACGCCAGTTTTGATGAGATTGGAGGACTTCAAAAAAATTTCCTTCTTGGTTCCTCCTGGATCATATATTGTACAAGGTGATGAACACACATGACACTTTGTATATCATGCCTATTCATGGCCATTGTACTCTTATGTATCTGGGACTACTGTATGTATTTGTAGTCACATGTAGATATTGATTAATATATTGTACTAATGAGTGGCTCATTCCTCTACCTGGGTATTCATTACTCCACTTCTAGGAGGGATTTTATAATGTATTTCGGCCATCATGTTACCCCTTTGACCTCACACATTAGGGGGCATCTGTTATAGCCGATTTTACCACACTTGGTTGATCACACATTTATGGCCTTCCCCGTCCCTCTAAAAACTCTTTTGACCCCATGGAATTATATTATACTTTGATGTTCCAAGTACATCCCTAAAAATCACCTTTTTATACCAATACGCGACTCTTAAAGAAATACTCGTGGGTATACGTAGGTTTTGACCTCAAACCTGCGTCAATCAAGATCTGTGCATAACGACAAATGTTTTTGGATTTTTCCTCATATGAGTCAGAATATCTTATCTCTTGGCCTTCATTATGCCTTGAGAATGCTTGGATTCGACCCTCCATTACCCCTTTAGAGCACTATATATTGAGCCTCTTGGATACATTGAAGGAGGAGAAATTGAAGAGTAAGGAAACTATGGTCCATTGTTGCCTCAGTTTTTCTTATACTTGATTCTACATCCCTTTGTCACTTGGAGCACATAGTGTTCTTCCCAAGCTTGCCTTTGCTTTGTGATCTTGCTATCGAGAGATGGAGGATTGAATTGGTGGAGGCCTAGGTGGAGGACACAGTTTCTCTTGTTCCCAGATGTGTCGACAGAGTTTGTCACTATTGTATCTATGATTTATTAATAGAAATATATTTTCTCATCAAATTCATGTGCGTTTCAATATGAATATTGAATCCATGGATGTATTTACTTGCTTATACATGGTTGATTATATATGCTAGAGTAGCTCTAACTCACTTATATATATCATTCTTGCTTTATTTATTGTTGTTGAGAGAAAATTATAATTACAATTGCAATGGAAAAGCTTAATGGGAATCTACTTCAATTGTCTGGAATAAGATCCAATTATATATCCCTTAGTTTCAGATTTTCTTGTTTCTCTTGCATATTGGGAAAGATTGATTTATGGTGTCATACTGTTTATTGTGGTGCCCCCAATCCATAGAAATTTTCTTTCTGTAACATTATCATCAATATTTTGCAAGTAGTTTGATATTCCCATAAAACTACTTGAATTTTCAAATCCCAATCATCACGGTTCACATTACATACCTGTGTGCGTGCATGCTCCAACACTTTATTGAATGCCTCCACCACCCCATTCTCCTATGGATGATACATCGTACTCTTCCTATGTTGCATATAAATTTCTTCTATCAATGTATTGTGTGTGCTATTTATGAAGTGAATCCCCTGGTCACTCATCAATATCCTTGGGAACCCAAACCGAGTAACAATGTTTTCAAACAAGAACCATGTTGTTGTTGCAATGGTGCAATCTACAACAGGTGTAATCTCTTCCCACCTTGTCAAATAGTATGTAGCAGTAATTATGTACTATGCACCAGTCCTCTTCCTAGGTGGGTTGATTGGTTCCACAAATTCCACATCCCATTTATCAAATGGTTGCAGTTTCACCTAAGGTACCAACGACATCTCATCCCTCCTTGACAGTTTCCTAGTTCTTCGAAAGACATTGCAAGTTTGCGCGTAGTGTGTTGCACCATCGTGTAGAGTGGGCCACCAAATCCCTATGTGGAGCACCTTCTTGGAAGTAGCATGACCTCCATAGTGTCCACCTGTGACTCCTTCATGTGCCACTGCCAATATATACCCTAGTTCATGTGGTAGGAAACATGACCGTAAGATCTCATCTGGTCCTAGTTTATAAAGTTGTCTAGCGATAAGCTGTAGATTCGTGACCTTGACAACCAACTTCTTCTTTTGACTTATAGTAAGCTCCTCTGGTTTTGTTCCCATCGCCAAGAAGTGAACTATGTGCTCATAATACTCATCAACCATATCAACTCTGAAGAGTTACGCATTTGGAAACCCATCCTTAATGTTTGTTGGTTCTTCCCCTGTCTCAATCCGTGATAAGTGATCTGAGCTTGATTTCAAGTGACATTAATTCACGATTATCTTGAAATAAAACTCCTAAAAAAGAAGTAGCCAAGGACATATATTCCCCCCCATCACAGGAATATTGAACAGGTATTTCAATGCATAATGGTCTATGAACATCTTAAAATGACTTCCCAATATGTAATTCCAAAACTTTTGTACCACATATACCATTGCCAAACCTTCCCTCTCTGTTGTTGTATATTTTATCTCCGTTGATGACAACTTCTGACTAGCGAAATAAATCGGGTGGTCAAGATATCCCTCTCTTGGTTGTGCTAGCACCACTCCCAGTGCAACTGATGATGCATACACATGGACATGGAACTCCTTATTCCAATCAGGAAAAACTAGTATTGGTGCGGACACCATCTTCGCCTTTAGTTTCTCAAATATTACTTGACACTCATGAATCCATACAAAGACCGCATCCTTCTTGACCAACCTCTCCATAGGTGTCATGATCACGACATACCCTCGGATCAACTTGCAGTAGTATCCTGTGTGTGCCATTGTCTCTCTTAGTTTCTTCACATTTGTAGGCGGCGGCAAACTCAAAATCAGCACAATCTTCACGGGGTCAACCAACAGTCGTTGCTTCAAACCGATGTGTCCCAATATAATTTTGAACGGTGCACAGAAAATACTTTTCTTTGATTTTAGCATGATTTGATGATGTCAACATCGCTCCAGCATCAGTTGCAGGTTTTCCAAGTGATTTCTAATGAATCCATAAACTGTCCAGTCATCCATTAGTGGAAAATGAGAGATTAGTGACCAAAAAAATGACCAAAATCCGCATATCAATGACCAATTTTGGTTTGGCAATTGTTGGTGTCTAATTTACGGTCTTTTATTACACGACCAAAATTGGTCATTTTTATTTTGGTCATTTATAGCTTGTCAGTTAGTCATTAATTTGGTCATATATTTGGTCATTAATTTAGTCATATATTTGAATCAATGACCAAATATATGACCAAATTAATGACCACATGACAAACTAGAATATGACCAAATTTGGTCGTGCAATAAAAGACCATAAATTAGCCACCAAAACTATTTTTTGGTCATTGATATGTGAATTTCAGTCATTTATATCTCATTGTTTGGTCACGTATCTCTCAATTTTTGGTCATTTTATATGGGAATTTTGGTCATTAATCTCATTTATTGGTCACTAATTTAGTCATTTTTAATCGTTTTATGTGTGGTTATTATATTTTAGTAGTTTTAATGATGTTCATTATTAATCAATATAAATTTTTAATATGATATTATGTTTAAATTAAAAAAAAATCATACATTATTTATCACCATCTAATGCACATGTGAATTATGCAATGTCACATTAATTACTTAATTACAACACTTATAAATAATATAAAGTACAACCATATCAGTTTTAAACCGCACAAATTATATTATATGAAATGTCAAGTATTACAATAAATACGGTTTTTCTGAAAAACTATCTCCAGATAACTTTACATGAAAATCATATAGTACAGCGATGAATTTAGAAAATATTACAATGGCTAAACCATCCCACTTGTACTTGGCTCCTAAGCCATACTTAGATCCCGCAGCAACTTCAATTAAAGCATACTTAGCAGCTTGAAAGCTTCATCAGCAGGCTCTTCATACTCAATGGAAAACCCTCAGCAACAATCTCTTCATACTCAATGACCCACTTAGTTAAGTTCACTCCTGCAAAATCCAATAAAAAATATCACTTGTAAACTAGAAAAACAATGAACTATTATGATGAAAAACACATAAATCAAAGAATGCCTCAAGAAATTCATTGAAATTTTGCTGAAGATTGTTGGTCCTTTCCTCAAGTCTTGCTTTATATGCTTTATTTTTGCAATACTAGATAGATGATGTTCATTAGTTCACTTTCTGGATATCTTCTCTATAACACAATATTCTAATACCATTGTCAAAAACCCAATCCTACAAAACCAGTGCGCTAAGACTGAAGAAAAACCTAAAAAATTCCATTAACAAGATAGCAATTTTATATATGAGAAACACATTTTCAACTTAAAGAATAAATGAGCTAAATTTCTCATGACCATAGACGTATATGACCATAACCGTTATGAAGATACAAAGGCATAAGGTAAAACATGTAACATAATGATTTTTGTAAGTGGCATACATACAAGTAAAAGCAATAACATCCAAAGACATCCAAGCTTAAAATCGAATTTATTTTTCAAAATACACTAATAAGCACAAAAAACTGCCATGATCATGCATACAAACAAGTAAAGACAATACAATCCAAATACATCCAAGATTAAAATCCATATTATTTATCCAAATACACTAATAAGCACAAAAATCTACCATGATCAGGCAATAGAATATCTGAAACAATTATAAGTGGTCCACAAAAGGGTCATAGAGAACAAGATAATGTACTGATGCATACCTAATAACCTGAACTTGAGCCTTAATCACAAGGATATTATCTTGCGAAACGAAGCCATCTGATATTTTTGATAGCTCCATAAACGTTTTCCATCCCCAATCGTGTTCTTTTTTACAGAATTGATGGAAAGTATCTAAAAATATTTCAATTTTAATAGGCTTGTCAAAAATACAATATAACAGAACAAGGACTTCCTAGTACATAAAAATCATTAGTAAAATAGCTAACTCAATATACCAAAAGGATGACAAATACCTGATTATTTATATTTATTTGGATCCTTGTTCACTACAACAATCGTAAATTGTGGAAAATGACTCCAACCTATAAAAGCACAACTTTATATTTGAATGCAAAGAAAATGAAAATTCACATGAAAGCAATCTACACTAGTTACCTTAAGGCTTAAGCACCTAAATAAACAAGAGAAATTTGTAGTTGGGCTGACTACTGGCCTGTTGAGTCTCATAGCTAAGTCAAAACCTCAAAGCAACTTGTATAGGGTAAGTAAACAATAGAAGAATGCAAAAAAGAGTTTTGAAAGAATGTAGGCTAAGAAAGGATCGAGATTACCAGGTAAAAAGCTAGAATAAGTATATAGATGCATACTATTATATTGTGGGCTGAAATGTTGGGTGATTTGTAGGCATAAATTTTTTAAAACACAATACATCCACTAATATGAAAACAAAAATCAATTGGGTTTTATTTTCTCCACGCAATGTACTGCCTTGTGTAAACTTGTGGCAGCAACCCAGAAATTATAACTAGTAAATATCAAGTCATGAAAGAGACTACAAGAAGTTGACTGTACAAATATATATTTGCAAAGTATAGCATGAAAACAAATCCATTTAATGTCTTGACATAGAGATTAGTCTAACTTAGGAAAAGTTCGTTGTTGGAATGAAACCATGATCAATTCCTCCAAACAAGTCATAACTCTTAGTATAATCATTCACTAGTCATGTGTGACTTTAGTGATACTATCATATAACCTTCCTTAAAAAATTGTTTCCTTTGCAGTAAAGCATTCCTAGGCTTGCAAAATTGCAAAGATATAAAACACCAATATATGGAATCCATAACTATACAGAGAGCTAAAAGGTTCTTCAATTTGCATCATTAGAAGTGCAACAAATATTTATTTTACACAAAATGCAAAGTATTGTAAAACACAAGAATATTGAGAGATTATTACCTGGAAGGATATTGTCATAGTCATAGACACTAAGAAAAAGAGAATGGTGGTTACAAACATCACACCCCTGGGGATATACTAATATGTACCTGGATATACATGATAGTAAAAAATTAAAGTGCTTCGTATTTGGATAAAAAGTGAGGCAACTTTAGTACTTATAAAAACAAAGAATATATTAAATATACCATCTATAGCCACCAACTTCAAACACATTACTTCGGAGCTCTCTTTTGTTGATTTCTAAAAATTTCTCAATTTTCCAAGTAAATTTGCCATAGACGTCAGATGGCCTTGGTCCTGAAACACATCACAATGCAAGATGAATTCCAGATTGATAGATGAATTGAAATTTGCATTATAATAGAATTTTATATAACACAGTAAGCCCAACATTACATGCCAACATGGTTAAACTACAGTGTAAAGAGTACTTTACTAGAAATGGTAAAGACATCTAATCAAAAGCAAGAGTCACAGGGGTGCACATGTAAATCGTAGAATTTGTGTAATGCATACTCTACCATGACCTCCATCAGCACTAAATATCCCTACAGTGGGCATGGAGAAATATAACTTCAAGGTATGTTCTAGTCATATTTCATGAGTCAGTATTAGTTGTGATGACAAAAACTGACATCCAATGACAAGAATGTAAGGTCTTGCAAATTGAACAACAATACAGGATGCAACTCCTTCAAGATAGATAAGTTTCGTAATACATAGGTCATTCCTCGTTCACTACAGCAATCGTAAATTGTGCAAAATGACTCGAACCTGTAAAAACACAACTTTATATTTGAATGCAAAGAAAATGAATATTCACATGAAAGCAATCTACACTAGTTACCTTAAGGCTTAAGCACATAAATAAATAGGAGAAATTTGTAGCTGGGATGACTACTGGCCTATGGAGTCTCATAGCTGAGTCCAAACCACAAAGCAACTTGTATAGGGTAAGTAAACAATAGAAGAATGCAACAGAGAGTTATGAAAACATGTAGGCTAAGAAAGGATGAATATTGTCGGGTAAAAAGCTAGAATAAGTATACAGATGCATACTATTATACTGTGGGATGAATTAATGTTGGGTAATTTGTAGGTATAAAAATGTTAAAACAAAAGACATCCACTAATATGAAAAAAAACAAATGGGTTTTATTGTCGCCGCACAATGTATAGCCTTGTGTAAACTTGTGGCTGTTAGAATAATCAACCCATAGTTAGCTACCTTAGACATTAATTAATCCAATTTTTGTCTTATTTGCCTAGTTTCCATATTCCACCTTATGCAAGTTGTCATCTACACATCCATAGTGGTCAAACTTGCTAATTTTGAGCCATGGAGTGCTTGGGAAACCTCTTGGAATCAAATCTGCTTTATTCCTGGCCTCCCTAGCACATATCTGCTTTTTCTGCTTTATTGCCTGCTTTTTCAGTGTTTTAAGGAAATTGGGAAAGTTTGACTAGGTGAAGTTAATTTGTTTTTTGTCCTCCACATCCTCCACTATTTTCTCCTATGAAAAGCATGTATGAGTTGTCCTTCCACCCACTATTATCTTGCCTAATTGATTTTGCCAATTCGTGAGCTCCTAGACAGTTTTGGAAACTGCTTTATGCACCTATGGGGGATTTGCTTAGATTTAGTAAGCCTACTTTTGACTAGATTCGAATGGAATCTTCATGAATTTGAATCTCTCATGTAATTATTTATTGTGTAAGCCTATGAATTTACAAGGTTGGCTATTGTACACTTATTCAATATAGATTAGTGTTCTGCTCCATTATTCAGTCTCCTTTGTGAGTAATTTGCATGTGTAACTGTCAATTGTTGTGAGTGTAATTGTTATAACACCTGGGTTCAATTTCCACATGGTATCAGAGCCTTTGTAGATTGATTTCTCTCCTTCCAATTTGTTTTGTAGGTTCAACATCATTGACTGGGAGCATTCTGCTGACTGACGGGACAATTTCTGAGCTATGGATCAATCTCAGAAGATCATCTTGACTCCATTTAATTTCTTTGAATGGAAATCAGAGATGGAGATACTATTGAGAGCGAAAGGCCTCTACAGAGTGACTATGGAAACAGAAGCAGAGCCCAATGCAATTGCAGAGAAGATAAAATGGCACAATAGGATGGATGAGGCCTATGGTCTCTTGTGTCTGAGTATATCCAGAGATATACATGCAGCAGCCTCAAGGATTTTCTACTAACCCATATCTTGTGTGCAGGCTAAAGAATTCATTGTATGGGCTTAAGCAAGCCCCCAGGGCTTGGTATGCCAAGATTGATAGCTTTCTGCTATCACTGAATTTTGTTCGATGCAAATCAGATCCAGATGTCTATTTGAAGCTGATTAATGGTTCATTAATGATCATTGTTTTATATGTTGATGACCTTCTCATTATAGGAAGCCCAAAGGATGAGATTTCCTCCTTGAAGGATGCAATGAACCATGCCTTCTCCATGACAGATTTGGGGCTATTGAGCCAATTCTTGGGGCTTGAGATTGCTCAAATTTTTTTTGGAATCAAGGTGCACCAGTCCAAGTATGCCTTGGATTTCTTGAACAAATTCAAAATGAAGGATTACAAGCCAAGCAAGACTCCTTTCCTTTCAGGAGTGAAGCTTGAAGAAGTTGATTCTTCACCTATGGTAAACAATACACTGTATAGGCAATTGATTGGATGTTTGTCGTATCTTACACATACTAGAACTGATATTTCTTATGCAGTAAGTGTGGCTTCAAGATACATGGATCAGCCTCATGAGATCCATTGAAAAGAAGCCAAAAGGATCCTTAACTTTGTTCAAGGAACAAGGACACATGGGATCTTCTATATAGCTAAATCTGATCTTGATTTGATTGGGTTCACTGACAGTGATTGGGCAGGTGATAGCACAGATCGAAAGTCAACATTAGGATATGTGTTCATGCTTGCAGAAGGTCCAATCAGCTGGTCAAGCAAGAAACAGAGTGCCATTGCACTCTCATCTACAGAAGCAGAGGACAGAGGAGTTGTAAATGCAGCAACTCAATGTTTATGGTTGCAGGGGTTACTTGGAGAGTGTGGCTTCGAATCAGAATGCTCAACTACTATCTACTGTGATAATCAAAGTACCATTCGAATCTGCAATGATCCAGTTCAGAAGCAGAGAACCAAACACATTGAGATCCATATGCACTACATCAGACAGCTTGTGCATGATGGCACCATTCACCTACTCTTCTGTTCATATTCAGAACAAGTAGCTAATATCTTCACCAAATTTTTTTGTGAGAAGACATTCATCAATCTCAAATCACTGCTGGGGATTTCTTATCATGCTGTGAAGCATGAGTGATGACAAGATTTCCAAATATTGTTTTACAGTCCATGTTTAAGGGAGGATTTTCCCACTGTGTTTTTGCCTCTTTCCTTGGTTAAATGGACATGTAGTATGTAAAGGGTGACTAAGCCTTGTTGCTAGGCCCTATAATTTTCTGATATATTACTCAAAATTTAGGCTTAAGGGGGGGTGTTAGAATAATCAACCCATATTTATCTACCTTAGACATTAATTAATCCAATTTTTGTCTTATTTGCCTAGTTTCCATATTCCACCTTATGCAAGTTGTCATCTACACATCCATAGTGGTCAAGCTTGTTAATTTTGAGTCATTGAGCACTTGGGAAACCTCCTAGAATCAAATCTACTTTATTCCTGGCCTCCCTAGTGCATATCTGCTTTTTCTGCTTTATTGCCTGCTTTTTCAGTGTTTTAAGGCAATTGGGAAAGTTTGACTAGGTGAAGTTAACTTGTTTTTTGTCCTCCACATCCTCCACTCTTTTCTCCTATGAAAAGCATGTATGAGTTGTCCTTCCACCCACTATTATCTTGCTTAATTGATTTTTCCAATTCATGAGCTCCTAGACAGTTTTGGAAACTGCTTTATGCACCTATGGGGGATTTGCTTAGATTTAGTAAGCCTGCTTTTGACTAGATTTGAATGGCATATTCATGCATTCGAATCCCTCATGTAATTATTTATTGTGGCATCCTATGACTTTACAGGGTTGGCTATTGTACACTTATTCAATACAGATTAGTGTTCTGCTCCATTATTCAGTCTCCTTTGTGAGTAATTTGCATGTGTAATTGGCAATTGTTGTGAGTGTAATTGTTCTAAAACCTGGGTTCAATTTCCACAGTGGCAGCAGCCCAGAAATTATAACTAGTAAATATCAAGTCAGGGAAGAGACTCCAAGAATTTGAATGTACAAATATATATTTGCAAAGGCTAGCATGAAAACACATTTGTTTAATGTCTTTACATAGAGATTAGTCTATCTTGGGAAAAGTTCACTGCTAGAATGAAACGATGATCAATTCTTCCAAAAAATTCATAACCCTTAGTATAATCATTCAGTAGTCATGTGTGACTTTAGTGATACTATCATATAACCTTCCTTACAAAACCGTTTCCTTTGCACTAAAGCATTCCTAGGCTTGTAGTATTGTAAAGATACAAGACACCAATATATGGAACCCATAACTATATAGAGAGATAAAATTTTCTTCAATCTACATCATTAGAAGTGAAAAAAAATTTCTCTTACACAAAATGTGAAGTATTCTAAATGACAAGAATCTTGATAGAGATTATCACCTGGAAGGAGGTTGTATTAGTTAGAGACAAAGAGAAAAAGAGAGAGGTGGTTATAGACACTAATATGTACCTGCATATACATGATAGTAAAGAATTGAAGTGATTTGTATTTAGATAAAAAGTGAGGCAACTTTAGTACTTATAAGCACAAAGGAGATGTGACATATACCATCGACAGCCACCAGCTTCAAACACATTACTTCAAAGCTCTCTTTTGTTGATTTCTGAAAATTTATCAATTTTCCAGGTAAATATGCCATAGAGGTCAGATGGCCTTGGTCCTTAAAAACATCATAATGCAAGATGAATTCCAAATTAGCAAACAAATTGAAATTTGCATCATACCAGAACTTTAAATAACGTGGTAAGCCCAACACTACATGCCAACATGGTTAAATTACAATGCAAAGAGTACTTTACTAGCAATGGTAAAGACGTCTAATCAAAAGCAAGAGTCACATGGGTGCACATGTAAATCACATAATTTGTGTAATGCATACTATACAATGACCTCCATCAGCACTAAAGAGCCCTACATTGGGCATGGAGCAATAGAACAAACATCAAGGTATGTGCTGGTCATATTTCATGAGTCAGTATTAGTTGTGATGCCAAAAACTGACAGCCAATGACAAGAATGTAAGGTCTTGCAAAGTGAACAACAATAAAGGATTCAAATCCTTCAAGATAGATAAGTTTCACAATACATAGGTCATTCCTGGTTCACTACATCAATCGTAAATTTTGCAAAATGACTCCAACCTGTAAATACTAAAAACACAACTTTATATTTGAATGCAAAGAAAATGAAATTTCACATAAAAGAAATCTACACTAGTTACCTTAAGGCTTAAGCACATAAATAAACAGGAGAAATTTGTAGCTAGGATGACTACTAGCTTGTGGAGTCTCATAGTTGCGTCCAAACCCCAAAGAAACTTGTATAGGGTAAGTAAAGAATTGAAGAATGCAACAAAGAGTTCTAAAAGTGTGTAGGCAAAGAAAGGATCAAGATTACTAGGTAAAAAGATAGAATAAGTATACAGATGCATACTATTATATTGTGGGATAAAATGTTGGATGATTTGTAGGTATAAAAATGTTAAAACACAAGACACCTGCTAATATGAAGAAAAAAAATCAATTTTGTTTTATTGTCGCCGCACAATGTACTGCGTTGTGTAAGCTTGTGGTAACAACCCAGAAATTATAACTAGTAAATATCAAGTCATGGAAGAGACTCCAAGAAGTTGAATGTACAAATATATATTTGCAAAGGCTAGCATGAAAACACATCCCTTTAATGTATTGACATAGATATTAGTCTAGCTTGGGAAAAGTTCATTGCTTGAATGAAACCATGATCAATTCTTCCAAAAAAGTCATAACTCTTAGTATAATCATTCACTCCTCAGGTGTGACTTTAGTGCTACTATCATATAACCTTCCTTACAAAACTGTTTCCTTTGCAGTAAAGCATTCCTAGGATTGTAAAATTGAAAAGATATAAAGCACCAATATATGGGAGCCATAACTATAGAGAGAGTTAAAGGGTTCTTCAATCTGCATAATTAGGAGTGAAAAAAAAAATTATTTTACACAAAATGCAAAGTATTATAGAACACAAGAATCTTGATAGAGATTATCACCTGGAAGGAGCTTGTCTTAGTCATAGATACAAAGAAAAGGATAAAGGTGGTTACAGACATGGCACCCCTGGGGATATACTAAAATGTACCTGCATATACATGATAGTGAAGAATTTAAGTGCTTTGTATTTAGATAAAAAGTGAGGCAACTCTAGTACTTATAAGCACAAAGGAGATATGACATATACCATCTATAGCCACCAACTTCAAACACATTATGTCGGAGCTCTCTTTTGCTAATTTCTGAAATTTTCTCAATTTTCCAGGTAAATTTGCCATAAATGTCAGATGGCCTTGGTCCTAAAAAAAATCACAATGCAAGATGAATTCCAGATTGACAGACGAATTGAAATTTGCATCATACCATAATTTTAAATAACACTGTAATCCCAGCACTACATGCCAACATGGTTAATTATAGTGCAAAGAGTACTTTAATAGCAATGGTAAAGACGTCTAATCAAAGGGAAGATTCATAGGGGTGCACATGTAAATTGCAGAATTTGTGTAATGCATACTCTGCCATGACCTCCATCAGCACTAAAGAGCCCGACAGTGGGCATGGAGCAATATAACAAACTTCAAGGTATGTGCTAGTCATATTTCATCAGTCAATATTAGTTGTGATGACAAAAACTAACAGCCAATGACAAGAATGTGAGGTATTGCAAATTGAACAACAATAAAGGATGCCACTCCTTCAAGATAGATAAGTTTCACAATACATAGGTCATTCCTTGTTCACTAAAGCAATCGTAAATTGTGCAAAATGACTCCAACCTGTAAATACTAAAAACACAACTTTATATTTGAATGCAAAGAAAATGAAAATTCACATGAAAGCAATCTACACTAGTTACCTTAAGGCTTAAGCACATAAATAAATAGGGGAAATTTGTAGTTGGGATGATTATTGGCCTGTGGAGTCTCATAGCCATGTCCAAACCCCAAAGCAACTTGTATAGGGTAAGTAAAAAATTGAAGAATGCAACAAAGAGTTCTGAAAGAGTGTAGGCTAAGAAAGGATGAAGATTACTAGGTAAAAATCTATAATAAGTATACAGATGCATACTATTATATTGTGGGCTGAAATGTTGGGTGATTTGTACGTATAAAAACGTTAAAACACAAGACATCCACTAATATGAAAAAAAACAATTGGGTTTTATTGTCACCATGCAATGTATTGCCTTGTGTAAACTTGTGGCAACAACCCAGAAATTATAACTAGTAAATATCTAGTCACGGAAGAGACTCCAAGAAGTCGAATGTACAAACATATATTTGCAAAGGCTAGCATGAAAACATGTCCGTTTAATGTCTTGACATAGAGATTAGTCTAACTTGGGAAAATTTTGCTGCTAACATGAAATCATGATCAATTCTTTCAAAAAAGTCATAACTCTTAGTATAATCGTTCAGTAGTCATGTGTGACTTTAGTGCTACTATCATATAACCTTCCTTATGAAATTGTTTCCTTTGCAGTAAAGCATTCCTAGGCTTGTAAAATTGGAAAGATATAAAACACCAATATATGGAATCCATAACTATATAGAGAGCTAAAAGGTTCTTCAATCTACATCATTAGAAGAGCAAAAAAAAATTATTTTACACGAAATATGAAGTATTCTAAAACAAAAGAATCTTGATAGAGATTATCATCTGGAAGGAGCTTGTCATAGTCAGAGACACAAAGAAAAAGAGAAAGGTGGTTACAGACATCACACCACTAGGAATATACTAATATGTACTTGCATATACATGACAGTAAAAAATTTAAGTGCTTTTGTATTTGGATAAAAAGTGAGGAAACTTTAGTACTTATAAGCACAAAGGAGATATGACATATACCATATATAGCCACAAACTTCAAACACATTACTTTAGAGCTCTCTTTTTCTGATTTCTGAAAATTTCTCAATTTTCCAAGTAAATTTGCCATAGAGGTCAGATGGCCTTGTTCTTGAAAAACATCACAATGCAAGATGAATGCTAGATTGATAGAGGAATTGAAATTTGCATCATACCAGAATTTTAAATAACACCGTAAGCCCAACACTACATGCCAAAATGGTTAAATTGCAGTGCAAAGAGTACTTTACTAGCAATGGTAAAGACATCTAATCAAAAGCAAGAGTCACAGGGGTGCACATGCAAGAGAGTTGGTGAGCATTTTGAGAGAGTAGCTCTGAGAAGAGGAAGAGACAACAGTTGAGAGAGAAGAAGGTTGGCACAAAAACCAAGGCACCATACAACAATAAGACTAGACCATACAACATAGTAAATGAGCATGATTTTTGAGGAAGTGTCTAGGAGAGTATGTGGCTCTTCTTGGCATGAAATCCAAGAACATCTATTGCAGCATTAATTTATGGTTGAGTCAGTTCTTGGAACAAGTTCCAAGGTATTTTACTAAGCATGTTTTTGATGACTAAGTGGGCAAAACTTTTCACAAATCGTTGTAGTTGCATAGGGAATGCAAACCGAGGTAGAATACTGAATCTGAGCAAAAAAAATTTGAGATAAATTTCTGTGCATTTAGAATGGAGTGAGCTATCAAACTGACCATTTGCACCTGGGCCCACTTGGTGCCGCCAAGTCGACAAGCTCACTCCATTAAACCCCTAATGGTGAACGGATGGCTGCACCCTTTGCTAGTCAGCTCTCCATCTTTGCCATGCAATAACTCACTGAACTGAGAAGACGACGATGCTAGAAAATAAAAAATAATCCGATGCATTTCTGTTGACGAAGAGCTAGTTGATCGGGGGTGCAAACATCCGTTCACCGTTAGGGGATTAATGGAGTGAGCTTGTCGACTTGACGACACTAGATGGGCAATGACTTCGGCCTGTGTTTTAGGTCGAATGCGAAAGGGAAGCATCCATAGGCCGAAGTCATTTCCCTATCTCATTTTTTGGGGATTTTCGATCATGTATTCGACCTTCTTCTAAAGCAAATGGCGTGCACATGGAGTTCAGAACCAAGAAATAATTAGCTTTATTCATAGTTTCATGGATTGTATTCAATTCTCTACAAGATTTATTACTTAAAATTTCACCATTAAGGGAAAAATACAACTATTTTGAGTAGAAAATACATTTGTGAATAGGTTAATGATAACATTTTTGTAGGAATAAAGCTAACTTTAATAAGGGTTGTGCTCACATGGATTCCTGGAGAAGGTCTAATGTTCACTAGCATAAGGGATCGAATTCAAAGGTCCGATGTTTCCTTGGAGCTAGATCCACCTTTGCCTGAAAATTTTACACAAATTCTACCTCCAAAGTTAGAGATATTATTCTCCTATAAAAAACCAGCTGCTACTTCTTCGTCATCAAATCTGAAACTAGTTACCAAATTATTGCTATCCATGCTATGACTAGTTTAAGAGTTGTACTAATATATTGAAATTATTGCTATCCCTGCTATGACTAGTTTAAGAGTTGCATCCCTATAACAACCCATTCCTAATACTTATTCCTTGGTAGTTAGTAAATATGTTAATGGTTGTACTCAATAAAGTTGTATTGCATGGCAAGAGGTATCTGATTATTCCCATTGCCCAGGTACCTTTATCAATGGCTGCCTCTATCTCAAAATTTTATGGTGAAATATACACCATTCAAGATTTGAGAAAATAGTAAAGTTTCTGAATAAATTGAAACACACAACAAAATCAAAACAAACCCCATTTGAATCACATTAGACATATGGACTCTTACACTAACTTGATCCCCAATCTAGTGAAAACTCCCCAAAATGATATATGCCCACATTAGGGAAGCTCTGTAGTTGCAGAAATTAAATTCATATAACTTATCCAAATTCCGCACTATTGCAGTCAATTTTGTGCTCTTATTTATGACAAAAAAATGAATAGAGCATGAATGGTTGCACGAGGAGAAACACAAGCACAAATAGTATGAACAGGGTGTAACAGAGAGGAAGGGGCTAGTATTTGTACCATGAGGTACTATCCAATCCTTGCTCAATATGGCTATAGAAGATAGAACATAACAATAATAATGAATAACAAGAATCAGTCAATAGAACATAAATCCCATTGAGAGATCAAAACCACTACAAATTAAGAAAGACAACTAGATGTGCATATGACAAAACTGGGCTAAAACAACTATTCATTACAACAACTCATTGCAATGCTTCAAAAACAAAGACTATAAGAGTTGCTATCATACCACTATAGGATAAGTTTTACAGACCATAATTTATAACTCAAAACTATAGAGGTTCTACTATAATTTTCTATACAAGGCATGCCCTGCTCTAGATCAATCTACACACATCACGTATAAAGTATAAATTATGACTGACTTAGATCAAGCATAATTTCAAAAATTTCTTAAGCAGTGTATAATAGTGAAATTAGATATCACTGAGCCAGTGTTGACTAAGGTAGGGCCTGTGTTTCCGTAGCAAGCACAGTATCCACTACAATTTTTTTTAGTGTTTGAAAAAGGTACCCAATACTAAGGCTAGGACAAGATATAATTGTGATTAGCAGTATTGACTCAAAGAAATAAACATGTCCCAAACATAGTGATAAGAAACTGTAATAAAACTAATTAGTGGTTGGTTAGCATTTCTGTTGGCTAATTAGCTTGCTGAGAGACAGTTGTCAACTATCAACTACCTAATAATAATTATAATAATCTATTTTTAAGGTCACTGCCAAGAGAGACACCAATATGGTGTATTAAACCCTCTTGTTTGTGGGACAAGTGATGCTCCTTTGCACAACGATTTAACTGCTAAAGTTTATAGAGGTGTACATACCCTAATCCCACCAGATTTGATCCTATGACCTCCTATGAGGAAACACATGTTCTTAAATGTTAGGCCCACTCATACTATACCTACAAGGAATGTAATGAAAACGCTGAAGAATAATGAAGGCTTCCATTTTCTATCCATATTCTGTTTTTTGTCAACTGTTTTATCTGATCTCATCTAAGGTCATTGCAAAATGTGAGTAGAATATGTAATATGCACATCCCTCAAATCCCACTAGAGCATTAAAGTTTTAAAAAGCAAGGCATATTTTTTAACTCTTGTGATTTCATTGATGCAAAGAAAGAAAAATCCAACTACAACTGCTTTTTCCTTCCACTTTGCATGATATTTCCTATTACCCTATTTTGGTTTTCCAAAGAGTACCAAATAATATATTCAAAATATCAAATACATTGACAAACAAATAATTATTCTATTACAGAACAAATGCTTGGTACCCAACCTTTCCAGCATGATAATTACAAAAGTAGAAATCTTGCTTCTCAAGTATTTTAATTGAAATCATACATTGGAATTGATAAGATGGCATATGCACACAACTAAAGAAGGCATCAATTTGATGGTATTTTCCATGACCTTTCCTAGCAGATATGGTAAGTTGTTCTTCTTCCCACCATTCCCTAAGATTTCTAAATTTAAGAGCAAGCATTTGTTCCTTGAAGTTTAAAAAATGCTTCCTTTCAACAATATTTTCTTCCATTTGCTTTCTATTTCTTTCATGCACCACAGTATTTTGTTTCCATACTGACATCTGTGAAACTTCAGAAGACAATAACCAAGTGCCACTAGCATAACTTGTTGGCAAAGGTGTTGAGTTAAATGGTACTGAATTGCCCACGTTAGAATTCAATTGAGAAGTTTCGATAGAATTAGCTTTGATAGAAGAATATGAACTTGAATCTTCAACTATTACTGATTGAATTTCCATAACCTCATCTTCCAAATTAGCATCCATGTTGTTAATACCAATAGTACTATCTTCCAATAGCCCACATGACAGGTTTGCTGTCTTCCGTTACCCTTCTCTGGTATTCAAATGGCAGCTCTATGAAGCATTGATTTCTAACCCCCACTTCAGCTGAATTTGATGCCACCGAATGTACTATAATTGTGTTCCTATTTATGTACCCTAAAGAAGACACTTTGATACTTCCACTTAAATCCTTTAGAATTGTTTTTTCATCCACCTTATTTATGTACCCTAAAGAAGACACTTTGATACTTCCACTTAAATCCTTTAGAATTCTTTTTTCATCCACCTTTGTGAATTCTCCCTATCAGAAATATATAGAAATATCAACACGGCATGAATGACAATCCTCTATCTGAATTTCAGAATTCAAACATCCAAGTTCCTTCTCCACTCTATCACACTCAACTCTTTCCATTTTCTGCAATATTTTCACATAAATTGTAAAATTTTCACTTATAATGAATGTGAAATTTTCTAATTTAAGAAAGAATTGCAAACATAATTATTCTATTTTTTTGTAATGGAAGCATCATATCAATTAGGTCCACTGAACACATTATCATAAAAAATTGCAAATATCAAAACTCATAAACACGATACCCAAGTATATTATATTTAGCTTGAATAGTCACATAAGCTAGAACATTTTAATTCAGTAGTATTTTTAAGCCATATTTAAAAATGGATATTGCAGATATTGTAAAGCATTTGTAACAGCTCTTTGATTATAACCTTGCAAATTTATTTTTCCATACATAAATTCCTAGCTGAAATTTATATGACGGGGGCTCATTTCTTTTTTCGGGCAGCATGTTTTTCATATTTCTTATCATGGAGCAATTTCCAGCTTTCTTTCATGATGAAAAATGCAAGAAATTTTCAGAGTTATGGGAAGCCTTGTTGTGTGAATGAAATGGCTGAAAATGAGCCTGTAACTTCAAAAAAATCAACCTTCTTTTCCTACATATAATGCATATTTACTACTTGTTATCACAGATCCTATAGGGGGTACTACCTCTTATTTTTGCCAGAGCATACCATATTTTGGGTAGTCCGTGGGAGGTGGTGTCGTCATCATGATTCATTTAGGCTTGTTAGGAAGAAAGATCAGCCAAGGATACACAAACTACTATTACATCTAGCACTTAATGTTGTCAATTATTTGACATACGACAATATTAGTACATAGAAATGTACATCAATATATAAGTACACATGCCCATATTTTGTTTTTGCAGTCTTTTGCAACACTTCTCTAATGTCGACTTGATAGTTGTTCTCAAGGACTTGAATACATAAATATAAAATAATGGACTGTGTACTCAAATCAATGTTTGATCATTCAACAGTATGTTCCTTGGACCATTTATGGGAATGGAGAAGGTCAAGGGAGGATGCAAGGTCAAACTTTTGAACTTATGAAAAATATGGAAGTCATTGTTCAAGTATTTAACACATCAAGTATAAAATCTGAAAATGTTAAACTAATACTTTCCTAATAAATGAAGCAAAATATATGCATACCATATCCTCCTCCTTGCTTAATCATTCACTTGTCCCCATAGATGAACAACTTTCCAGTTTAAGGGGAAAATCCCAGTGTATGGTATCCTACCACAACTAGTCTGAAATTGTTTGGCATTCTTTCAGCCCTACAGAAGATGCTTGATTGCTTGTCTTGTCATAGAGCATAGGTTATGATTATAACCTGTATAATCATTATTTCCTGTAGTAAAATTGATCCAGATGGAGATCGATGGCCACCCACCTATTCCATTGGCTCAAAACAATTGTCCATTGTGGCAGTTTCCTAGTTATTTTTCTGTAGTTTTTCAAGTCCCAAACTTCTGGGGCCGTTTTGAGGCCCTAAACGACATTTTTTGGAGATTCGAGGCCATATGGTTTACATTGACATCCATTTGGTTGACCAAAAATTGTAAATCTTAGATAGACCTTTCCAACGAGCTATCGAACACCCAAATTGGAGATCGTATGCAAAAGTTATGACCCCGGGAAGTTGACTGTTCAACTTACCACCGTGGGGCCGCAAACTTTATGACAGTTCATCTTCTAGGGTTACGTTTTGGACTTTTGGGGTTCTTACCCTCTTTATTATTATAGATAGGACCCTTTGGCCTCATTTTGTATTGAATCTTGGCACGAATGAGCATAGCAGCCACATCTCTTCTCAGAGATAGCTACCACCATTCTAGCAATTGTATTACAGTTTGTTCTATTTCCGCCATTTAGTAGAATATGTGTTTACTGTATCTCTGTTATCTTTGCAAAATGTCTGTTATTATGATTCTATATATGTTCTTCCATTTCGTTCACGCATAAATCCGGATCACAAATGTCCTACATTGAACCATTTCCAATCCTTCAAAGTGAGACCATGCACATCCAAGATTTTTTTTCATGGTATGGTTTGAGGTATGATTCTACAAAGAGCTTATTTGTCTATTGCATGTATTATATGCCTTTGGCTATGGCTAATCACTCTCCATGGAATCCATTTTCCTAAAGTCTCAGCACTAAAGTACCACCATGTATGAAAGCTTATTTTGGCCAAACTTTAACTTAAGAAAAAATGAACTATACATATATGTCTTGTCTTCAAAGGTTCTGTTTGAAAGAGCCTATCTACTAAGTCCCTAACACTACAAGGGAAATTAGAATCACAATAAAGTTCTTTAAGTACTAGCTTCCAATCCTGGCACACCTGCTTGAGTGATCCTAACATGGGAATTCTAAAAGTCTTAGCACTAATGACAGTGTCACATAGACCAATCCACCCTTTTATTCTTGCAACATGCATCACCATTGAATATGATGGAAAATAAGAGTTTTCCAGGAAGCATTCTTAGACATGGCTGTTACAATCTATTTTAATGCTAATTTCCCTTGAGATTTTAGGTCTGTCAACCTTATGTCTCATCGACCATTATTTTTACATGTAACGAAAATCAAAGTCACATGATTTGAACACAGGATCAACCCAACAAATTTGAAGATCAGGAATATCATTTGGTTCAAGAAAACTAGCAAAAATTATGATACAAATATTATACCAAAATGGGAAATTTTTTGTATGGACTCTAGAATTTTCTAGTATGGACTCATCAAGTTTCTAGTTTGGAATTGCCATCTTCGTTTATGCTAACTGAATAATTGTCAAATCTTGGAAAGCCTCCCCATTGTATACTGAGTATGGTAAGCTTGATTTAGTGAGTGTTTTAACTCCTCATTGAGTCTGTAATAATACTAGAACAACTACAACAACCACTGAGAATGCAAAATTAATCTACAAAAATGGTTTTGATTCCCACTCAGATCTTCATGAATGATATTAGAGAAACTACAACAACCTCCAAGGATGTAACATTTATCTACAAAAATGGTTTTTTACCTTTGGGCTTGATACTGCATGTATACAGATCTTCCTTCCTTGGCTGCTTCAAATTTCTACAAAAACCAAAGAGTTGTCGTTTATTTACCACTATTAATACCCCAACTTGAACCAATTAGGGAAAAAAATGTCAGATCATTTTCCCCAAGTTTTGGCAAGAGTGGTTATCTAATAAATTCAACATATTTAAAAAATAATAATTGGCAAATTAATAATGTGTGGTATTTATATGACTTCGATCCTAATAATAAAAATGGGCTTTGGATCCAGTATATAAGAATGTAAATGATCACACACACACACACACACACACAGATATATATATTAGGCACATAGGATCTTGCAGGTTTTTTTATTTGTTTAAACTTTTTCTACTAACATGGCAAAATAGATGCCAAAGATATTATTGCAGAACAACTTTCTTAACTATCACTGTTGTTGGAAAAAATTATATGTGGAAGAGAAATAATTAGAATTAGCAGTATTGCAACAATTTTAAACAAGTGCATTATAGTCTATGGCCTTTAAGCAAGCATGACATCAACTGGCTATTCTGAGCCAAGTAACAAATGTTCCTATATCTTGAATATAATTGATAGATATATTTTATTAAAAACATTGACCAGATTAGGGATCTACAGGGTAGAAGAGCTACATTAGGAGGTAGCACTCCTATCTAGGTCTGCAAATAGATATCCATGATAAACAGGAATGTAAATTTAGAAAGTAAAATACGAACTATATAGGAGCCCCCAATATACTTAGTTGAGTGATCTGCTTGGGGAGGAGCAACTTTGGCCTGTGTGTATGCTGGCACAAGAGTTTCCCCTGGAGGTGCATTATTTGTGATTCACATCCTTTATCTAGTTGTACTGAAGCACAAATCCATTCCGCCTCTTCCAACACCGAATCCTTCCTGCTGAGTTGTAGGAAACGCTTAGAATGGTGGTGTACCTATCGTACAAATGAGGAAACGGTTATGAAATACCTTGGAAATGTCCTTGGTTGTATCGTATGATGTTTCCAAATTTGGAAACGTCAAATGATATGACCAATATTGTTTCAAGGACGTTTTGGCCATTTTCAATGATGTTTCGGGCATGTTTTTGGAAGTTTCTGAGGTCACCCAAGTGCGCATGAGGGATTTGTGACTTGTAGGAAAATATCGCCTTTTTCATCCTGATGTCCCTTTAAGACAAAACAGAGATAGGGAGTTGACCATTAATTGTTTCAGGATGTTTGTTAGTGATTCCAACCTCATCAGACTTCATATGGAGAAAGTAAAATATCATATCCCTTTCAGAATTCAGTAGCCTTTTTGCAGGATTTCAAGGTCGGTAGGATTGTAGCATTTCCACTAGACTCTATCATGTATTAGGGTACGGATAGGCATTAATCAATACCACGAAGCTATAGGATTTCACATCATGTAAGAATCTATGAGAGTTAATATAGACCTAGGTTTCTGTCTATATTAACAACGTAACAATTTTAGAAGCAAAGGATTCAGTATCTAGAAAGGAAACACTCTTAGACAGGAATTATTCTTTCGAAGTTGTAGAAGCCAGAAAAATACCAAGCTTCCATTTTCGGCTGGTGAGCAACCTATTAGCATTGGATCTTTGTCAAAGCGTCTCTCTACATGGAACTCAGATGGGATGAAAAATGGAAGTATAGCCACACAAGGTGTTGCTAGCAATGGGCTGCAAGGTGTTTTACCTATGAGTGATTTCTGTATGTTGTATCATACTGATAATTGGAATAATACTTCTATACATTTGAGTATTGTTGTTTCCAATGAAGGGAACACAATTGTTAAACACTTGGGAAACAGGGATATGATGAGTCATGAGCACGGAAAAAGACATTCTCCTTCTAAGGAAATGCCAGATAAACACTTGGGAAACAGGGGTATGATGAATCATGAGCATGGTAAGGGATATTATCCTTCTAAGGAAATGCCAGATGGTTAACAAATCAATCAGGGTGCTACTAATGTGTATCAAGTTGATGAATCCCCCTTGGACATTCATACTAATATGATTAGCCATGTGATAGATTTGGGGAATAATGATACTAACCTTTCATCCTTAGGAAATGTCTCTGTAATAGCTCAGAATATTGAAAATGGAAATTCCTTTCTCTCTAAAGACAATGCAACTCTACTTCAATAAATTTAAGCGGAGTTGAGAGGGAAAATAATTAATGGAGAGAAAAGTGATATTTCTCATCCATTGATGAGAAAACACTAGACAAAATGTGGGCCCTTGATCTAGTGACCTTTCAGCTACCATAGGAAGATGAAATGAAAAGACAACGGAAACAATGAAAAATGCACCCATTTCCTCATTTTTCACATCCAAGAGAGTTGGTGAGAATTTTGAGAGAGCAGCTCTGAGAAGAGGAAGAGACAAGAGTTGAGAGAGAACAATTTTGGCACAAAAACCAAGGCACCGTACCGCAAGAAGACCAGACCATACAACAAAGTAAATGAGCATGAGTTTCGATGAATTGTCTGGGAGAGTATGTGGCTCTTCCTCGCACAAAATCCAAGAAAATTTATTGTAGCATTAATTTCTAGTTGAGTCAGTTCTTGGCACAAGTTCTAAGGTATTTTCTTGAGCATGTTTTTGATGACTGAGTGGGCACAAATTTCCACAACATTAGAGGAATTTCGAAATCTAAAATGGGCCTCCTAAGGAAAATAATAAAATAATAGTTAAAATAATAAATAATAGTTAAAATAATAAAATAATATTTATTAATTTTGGAGGAAAAAAGAAAAAAACTACTTTTTGTGTTTGTATTTTCGATATATCTCCCTGTGTTTTTACTCAACTTCCCATCAGAAGAGCTTGTTGGATGCATAATTTGATTCCACATCCAACGATTACCCACACTACATACTTTTGACAAACCATGCTACCCCAAAACAAGAAATACTTGAAAACACATGATGATGATGTCATCATCACATCATCATCACGTTGTTTTTAGGTATTTATTGTTTTTGGGGTAGTGGGGTCCATAAAAAATATGCAGTGTGGGTACTCGTTGGATGTGGAATCAAGTTTTTCATCCAATGAGCTCTCCTGATCGAAATTTGAGTAAAAACACAAGGAGATATGTCGAAAATACGAACACAAAAGTAGTTTTTTTTAAGACAAATATGTCAATTCAACCATTATGGTTGACTCATTTTATTGGAATTCTATTGGTTCTCGAATTCCAACTCACAAGAACTTATTATTGGCATGTTTTCTTATAAGGCCCATTTTAGACCCCAAATTTCCTCTAATGATCGTTGCAGTTGCAGAGGGCATGCAAACCAAGGTAGAAGACTAAATCTGAGCGCACAATTTTTGAGATAAATTTTTGTGCATTTAGAATGTATGTACATCCTATGTTTGGCATGGATTCCAATGTTGGTGGGGTGCTGAGAATGAGCATAATTTCATTCATGAATTTTCCAGAATTGGTGGCAGTCTTCAATGGGTTGAGATAAGTGGTTCTCTGAGCATTACATTGTTGTACTAAATTCAAAATTTATAGAAATAAATACTCTCTCTCTCTCTAATAGGTTTTCCCATTCTGGGTTTTTCCTGGACAATTTGCTGAAAAATACTTGTGTCTGATATTTCATGGTGTGCAAGTATCTTTAAATTTTTGCTTGTAAAAATGATGTTCTTATTGTGTTTCAAAGTCTGAAACTTTTATGTGAAAATTACAGTACACATTTAACTGGGTTGGGTATTAATTTTTTCATTGAATTTGAATTGAAACTGGGTTGGGTTTGAACACCAAAAAATTTCAATCTAATCCCACACCAATTTGGTTTTTGAACTCCAACCTCATTTTTCTATTGGAGCCTAAAGTGCCTACTTGTCATGATCTTTTTAGGTTTGTTAGGCACAAAGATCAGCCAAGGCTGCACAAATTACTATTACATCTAGTGCTTAATGTTGTCAAGTATTTGACATAGGATAATATTAGTACATATAAATGTACATCAATATATACGTACACAGGCCATCTTTTGTTTTTTCAGTCTTTTACAACACTTCTCTAATGTTGACTTGATAGTTGTTCTCAAGGACTTGAATACATAAATATAAAATAATGGACTATGTACTCAAATAAATGTTTGATCATTCCATAGTATGTTCCTCGAACCATTTATGTAAGTGGAGAAGATCAAGGGAGGATACAAGGTCAAACTTTTGAATATATGAAAAATATGGAAGTCATTGTCCAAGTATTTATCAGGTCAAGTATAAAATATGAAAATGTTAAATTAATACTTTCCTAAGAATTGAATAAAAATTTATGCATACCATATTCTCATTGCTTAATCATCCACGTGTCTCCACAGATGAACAACTTTCCATTTTAAGGGGAAAATCCTAGTGTATGGTATCCTTCCACAACCAGTCTCTGATTGTTTGGCATTCTTGCATACCCACAAAAGACGCTTGATTACATGTCTTTTCATAGAGCACATGATATCATTATAACCTGTAGAATGCAGCATGGCTATCAGGTACCAACCATCTCAGAACTCTAGCTTTGAAGTATGTACTTTCTTTACAAATGCCCTGAAATTTCCAAGCCTACCTTAGTTCATGATATTAGGCCACTCATATTTCAATAATTCTAATTTCTTTGTTTCAGAGAAACTCATGTGAGTCCTAATGTAAATCTCTTTTGTCCTGTAGTCAAAGGTCCTACATTGAACCATTTCTAATCCTTCAAAATGAGACCTTGCACATCCAATCTTTTTTTCATGGGATGGTTTGAGGTATGATTCTACAAAGAGCTTATTTGTCTATTGCATGTATTATGTGCCTTTGGCCATGGCTAGTCACTCTTCATGGAATCCAGTTGCCTAAAGTATCAGCACTCAAGTACCTCCATGTATGAAAGCTTATTTTGGCCAAACTTTAACATGAGAAAAAAGGAGTTATACATATCTATCTTGTCTTCAAAGGTTCTGTCTAAAAGGGCCTATCTGAAAATTCCTTGACACTACGAGGGCCATAAGAATCACAATGCAGTTCTTTAAGTACTTTCTTCCAATCTTGGCACACCTGCTTGAGTGATCCTGACATGGGAATTCTAAAATTATTATCACCAATGACAGTGTCACATAGACCAAACCACCCTTTTATGCCTACAATAGGCATCACCATCTGAATATGATGCCAAACAAGGATTTTCCATGGAGCATTCTGAGACATGGCTGTTACAACCTATTTTGATGCTGATTTCCCCTAAGGTTTTAGGTCTGTCAACCCTATGCCTGACCAACCATTCTTTTTACATGTAACAAAAATCAAAGTCACATGATTTGAACATAGGATCAACCCAACAAATTTGAATATCAGGAATATCATTTGGATTCAAGAAAACTAGCAAAAATTCTAAAATGAAACTGGTACAAATAGAAAAGGCTAAAAAAAATACTAAATTTGTTTACCAAAAAAGGAAATTCTTTGTATGGACTCTGGAAGTTTCTAGTATGGACTCATCAAGTTTCTGGTATGGAATTTCCAGCTTCGTTTATACTAACTGAATAATTGTCAAATCTTGTAAACTCTCCCCACTATTTACTGAGTATGGTTAGCTAATTTCAGTTGTAAGCTTGATTCAGTGAGTGTTCTGACTCCTCACTGAGTCTGTAATAATATTAGAACAACTACAACAAACTCTGAGAATGCAACATTAATCTAGAAAAATGTTATTGATCCCCACTGAGATCTTCTATAATATTAAAGCAACTAGAACAACCTCCAAGGAGGCAACATTTATCTACACAAATGGTTTTTGACCTTTGGTCCTGATACTGAGGTATACATATCTGCCTTCTTTGGTTGCTTCAAATTGCTACAATAGCCAAAGAGTTGTCGTTTATTTACTGCTATTAACACCTCAACTTGAACCAATCAAGGAAAAAATTGTCAGATCATTTTCCCCAAGTTTTGGCAAGAGTGGTTATCTAATAAATTCAGCATATTTTTTTAAAAATAATTGGCAAATTAATAATGTGTGGTATTTAT
>LPNX010119474.1:0-10453 GCA_001517045.1 Pseudotsuga menziesii
AGTGATGACAGTCTTCTGCTCCCAAAGATTCGAAGGCTGCAAAGAAATATAAAAAAGAAATTTCAAGACGAATCATTGGCTGATCAGATTCCGGAATTTACTATTACCAGTCGGGATCCGAAGCAAAACAGAACGCTGCCTAAGCCAAATGATGAGAATGTGAGTGTTGATAAATCTCAGTCCACTAGACAACTAATCGAATATGACATTGTCGAAGATCTAAAGAAGATAAAGGCAAACGTCCCGCTGTTTGAAATGTGCAAAGTACCTCAACAGAAAGAAAAGTTATTGAAGGCACTTGAAACGTCAGAAGAAAAGCTGCCCGCCGACAATCAGCCTCGGGACGAAGAAGAGATTGGAGAAGCTAGCATCGGAGGTAAGTCTAAAACCAAGCATCCACCTTTCCTCCTGACATTTGAAATTTTCAATCATAACGTGCACAATTTCCTAGTGGACTCAGGGGCGTCAATTAATGTCATGCCCATATCAGTATGTAAGAAAATAAATGGACAGCCTAAGCCATCCACATGGAGGGTGGTGCAATTGGATAGGACGGACGTTAAGGTGATTGGTGAAATGGAAGACGTCTTGATCCGTCTGGCATCTAATGATAAAGTATGCCAGATTATTAACATCGCAGTGGCTGACATACCAGATGCTTACGGCCTGGTCCTGAGCAGAGACTGGTCAGCCAAATTAAATGGGTATTTCGCCACAGATTGGTCACATCTTTGGTTGCCGCACAAAGGGAGTCCTAATCAGATCAAGGTTTTAAGAGAACCTCACATGAAGTACAATGTCACTCAATTAGATGAGAAGAATATACCAGTCGAACCTGTATTGGGAAACTACTTTCTCGAGCTGGAACCAGGGAATTATCAAGCAGAAGAGGCCAGCAACACATCTGACACCCAGCCTGATCTCCTTCGTTTTTCTCAGGCTGACGAGTTTGACTGTAAAATAGTAGATTTAGCAGTAGGAGTAGATTTTGTTTCAGTGGATAATGTGTTTTGGACTTTGTTTTTTGATGGCTCGAAAACGTTAGAAGGGTCAGGGGCCGGCTACGTCCTCATTGATCCACAAAAAAATAAGCACTTCCTATCCTGTAGATTAGAGTTCGAATGTACTAACAATACGGCTGAATATGAAGCACTGCTGCAGGGACTCAAGAAAGCAATCGAGCTACAGGTTAGTAATTTAAAAGTTTTTTGGGATTCAAAAATAGTTGTAAAGCAAATAAGAAATCAAATACATTGTGTTTCCCCTCATTTGAAAGCTTACCAAAACGAGGTATGGGAGTTGCTTAGATGTTTTCATGCATTTAACATTATTTCAATCCCAAGAATAAAAAATGCAGCCGCTGATCTTCTAGCTACATCAGCCGCCAGGTTGGTTCCCACTAATAACAAATGTTCCATTGAACTGCTTTTCAGGCCATCGGTTCCTGACATGATCACCAACTTGCGAGTATTTGACGATGATCAGCAAATAATTGAATGCTTGACAAACGAGGAGGTTTTTAAAGGAGCCATTATCGACAATGAGGAACATCAGGCTGAAATGAAATATGACAATTTCATTCCCAAAGGGGTCAGGACGTTAGAGAAGATGTTTGACCTGAACGAGAAATTTAGAAGGCCCGCCAATGTGAAGACGCACAGCTCAACTTTACAGTTCGAGCTAATAAATTTAGGGACTGAAACGGAGCCTAAGTTCGTGAACCTCGGCAAGTGCTGTTCACCAACGGAAAGAGACAAGTTCCTCAGTTTGTTTAAGCAGTACAAAGATGTTTTTGCATGGACGTATGCAGATTTAAAAACCTATGACACTAATATCATCAGACATATCATCCCTATTAAAGCAGGCGTCAAGCCATATCAGCAGCCGCTGAGGAAGATGCACCCAAAGCTGGAACCACTAATCCAGAGCGAAGTGAAGAAATTGTTAGATGCTAGGATTATTTTTAAAGTCCGGCATTCATAATGGGTGTCAAATTTGGTGCCGGTAAGAAAAAAGTCGGGAGAAATCAGACTGTGCGTGGACTTCAAAAACTTAAACCGCGCATCAGACAAAGACAATTATCTGGTGCCTCCCATGGAGCAACTTCTACAGATGGTTGCTGGCTCTGAATTGTTTTCATTGTTAGACGGATTCTTTGGCTACAACCAAGTGTTAGTAGCTGAGGAAGCTAGATTGAAAACAACATTCAGAACTAAATGGGGAACTTTCGCATATAGAAGAATGCCCTTTGGCCTAATTAATGCTAGCGCGACATTTCAGAGAGCTATGGACATAGCTTTCCGAGGACTGATTGGGCGAAGTGTGGTGGTCTACCTTGATGACATAACAATATTTTCAAAGAAAAGAGGGGAGCACACGTTCCACCTAAAGCAAATTTTCGAGCGCTGTCGGAAGTATGGCATTTCCCTAAATCCTAAGAAGTGCGTATTTGCGGTCACAGAAGGCAAGTTACTGGGACATATAGTGTCAAAAAGAGGCATATCTATAGAACCAGAAAGAATCAAAGCCATTGAACAAATTCCCATGCCCCATAATAAAAAAGGAATGCAATCCTTCATGGGAACAATAAACTTCGTACGTAGATTTGTGCCTGATTTTTCCCAGACTGTTAAACCATTACAGCAGATGGTCAAGAAAAATGCTCAGTTTAAGTGGACTGAGAATGAAAAGAATGCTTTCAATAAAATCAAGACTGTTGTCGCACATGCGCCTTCTCTGAAAAGTCCATACTTTGACAAGGACTTTATTATGTATACATTTGCGTCCGATGATTCATTAGCAGCTGTACTCACGCAAAAGGAAGAAGGGGGTGATGAATTCCCAATCTCTTTTATGAGCACTGGGCTACAAGGAGCTGAAATTAACTACCCAGCCATTGATAAGCAGGCATACGCAATATTTAAGGCAGTAAAGCAATTCAGGCCTTATATACTAAAAAATCGTACCAAGGTAATAGTCCCGTACCCAGCTGTAAGATCCCTTCTCATTCAAAAAGAATTAGGAGAAAGAAGGGGCAACTGGGTAACAGCGCTTCAAGAATACGATCTTGAATTTAAGCCAGCTACTTTAGTAAAAGGTCAAGGTTTATGCAAACTGATGACTGGGAGCAGAAACAACGAAGAACAAGCATGGGAAGATGAAGCCGAATTGCAGGTGATGGATGTATGTCCTTTGTTCACAGCTCCTGAGTCTTGGTACAGAGACCTGGTACATTACTTGCAGTCAGGACTATTGCCAGAACATTGGAGTTCCAAACAAAGGAGAGCGTTGCGTTTGAAATCTGCTTCCTACCAAATCGTAAAGGGCGTATTGTTCAGAAAAAACTATGATGGAGTCCTCCTGAGATGCTTGGAGAAAGAAGATGCTGAGAAGGTGATGTCTGAGTTGCACGATGGCCCGGCTGGGGGACATTATTCAGGGGACACTACAGCCCACAAGGTTCTTAGAGCCGGTTACTACTGGCCAACACTCTTTAGGGATGCACACGCACACGTCAAAAAATGTGATACTTTCCAAAGATGTGGTGGAAGACAACCTAGAGCAGCAGCACCTCTAAAGCCAGTAATGATCACAGAGCCTTTCGAACAATGGGGAATAGACGTCATTGGAGAAATAAAGCCAAATTATTCCCTGCTGCACAAGTATATTCTAACTGCAACTGATTATTTCACTCGCTGGGTCGAGGCTATCCCATTGCGCAAGATAAATGAGGATGAAGTCATCAGCTTCTTAGAAGATCATATCATGACCAGGTTTGGAGTTCCAGTTTCGCTAGTTTTTGATAATGCTAAATACTTTTCATCCATTAAATTGACTGCTTTTGCTCATGAGAAAGGGATAAAATTACATTATTCTGCTAACTACTATCCGCAAGGGAATGGCCTGGCTGAATCCTCCAATAAAAACCTCATTAGAATCCTGAAGAAGACTGTCATAGAAAACCAGCGAAGTTGGCACTCAGCTTTACCCAACGCCCTGTGGGCTGACAGAGTCACTCCTAAGTCTACCGTAGGATTTTCACCCTATACCCTCGTGTACGGAAAGGAAGCCATCCTGCCTCCCAATATTTTTCTACCTTCTTCCATACTAGCTCAAGAGTCTAGGGGGTCGGATGATGAGGTTCTGCAAATAAGAATATATAATCTCCTAAAAGCAGAAGAAGCCAGATCCAAAGCTAGAGAACGCTTCAGACAACAGCAGGAGGTAGTCAAAAGATGGTTTGACAAACATAAAGCTGGGAAAAAGGACTTTGAAGTAGGAGACTTGGTCCTCAAGTGGGACCACCCCCATGATGAAAAAGGAAAGCATACCAAATTCCAGCAGTTATGGGTAGGCCCCTTTCAAATTGTGGCCAAACTTGGCCCTGCTACTTATAAGTTGCAAGATTTACAGGGATGGGAAGAGAACTTGCCAATAAATGGTTTGGTTCTCAAGCCTTACTTTTCTTGAAGTTTTTCTTTGATAGTTTCTGCCTTGTATATAAATAAGCTGTGTAGTTGTTTTTGAGTCACGCTTTCTTTTAATTTAATTCTTAGTCTTGATTTTCAATAAGGGAACAAACTTGTGGTTTCCTGGAGGATACTAAGGTCTTTTGGGAATAGCAAATATGCTGAGTATCGGCCTGTGTATTGCTTAAATAATTCTTCCAGCCTAACGATTTTCTCGAATAAAATATGGTGTGCATTGAAGTCCTGCTTAACCCCTGTGAATTAAACCGGATTCAGAGAGTCTGGAGTACTATGTCGGGGCCCCATCCACGTCACATTTAAAATGTTCTAAGGAGTGACAGTAAAGGACCCATGGGAGGAAGCAAGGTGAACAACGTATTAAATATAAATGATCCCATGCCAAGAAACAAATGCCAAAAGGCAGCTAAAGAGTCAAACTTCTAGAAAAGTACCATAAATCAAAGCAAGTGCTAAAGCATAAGCACTAAATTGCCAAAAGATCCTCTCCGTCCGTGAGCTGGGACTTAAAATACACTACTCACACAAAAGGGCACTATGGGATAGAGGATCCTGAATTAAAATTCAGTAAGAAAGGCGCACATAAGGACTCAGATGAAAGGACAAAAGTCCAAAGGCACGAAAGTGTTAAAATGGCATGGGAATGAGGAACAAACGAATACTGCTATTTGCTATGTGCTGCAACCCTGTGGTGTCCACACTGTTAGCTACCTGAAAACAGAGGTAATAATGAAACTCATACTCTGACCTCGGCATAGTTATTTGGACTTGAGGGTCTCGGTTTTCCTTTTCCCCAAAGGACTGGTATCAATGATTAAGGTACACACTTCGGTGATATGAGAAATCTAGATAGCTGGAAGAATTCGATGGATGCATTTGTTGCGGAACAGTCTGCTACTCAAAGACAATAATCACCCAGAGATCTAGGTTCCCCAGGTAATCGCTAGTTGTTGCTACCGCAACGGTTCTCCCGAATTTATTTTACTTAAATTTCTAGGCCCCTCCTCATTATTTTTGTATGGTTTGATCGTTGAATTTTTGAGCTCCTTGAGCGTGTTTTCGTTCGCTTCTCTGAAGGTGGATGTCAGTAGTCTATGTGTGCTTTGTTCATCTTTGGTTTGAGTCGTGAATATGTGGTCTAAGAGAAGTAAATTCGCTGTTCTTCGGTGCATCCTGTGTGAAGAAAAACGACGTTGGTTACGGCCGATCCTTAGCACTGCTCAAATACTTGAGTTTCCCTGTAAGCAAGCCTCTTTTACTGCTGGATCGGGGGCTGCGAAGTTTCAACCCTTCCGCCGTTGCGGCTCCGAGACTTTTCTTTCGTCCGATCTCCTAAACCGTCCGACGCCCGATGTATGTTAACTATAAATCGCGGTTCCGTAGCTTCTGCTTGCCCGCCGTTGCGGCCGGGAGGAGATAGTCAGTTTTCAATCCGAGTCTCTTCCGACGTCCGACTTAGTTGCCCGTCCATTCCGCGTGTCCTCTAGCTTTCCTCCTCCGCCGTTGCGGCTGCTAAAGTCTTCCGGCTTCCGAAGCTAAAACCTTCCGGCATCTGACTTATGACACTTTCCGCCCGCGTTCGCTTGGCTGCGACTTGAACTTCACCCAACCTTGCGGCTGGCTGTTTCCCCGGGTTCCCGAACTCGCTTCTCTCTGACTGCCAATTTGTTTTTTCTGCCGACGACCATAGAATATTGCCAGGCCCGCATGTGGTTCGCTCGGTCATTTCCTTGTGGATTGGTTAATTGATGATATCGGTTATTTAAGTCATGCTCTTAATTTGAATACAGGCAGTTACCAGGCAACCGGTCAATCTGCCGCGACGGGAAGAAAGACTAACCCATTTGGGCAGAGGTATGACCGAAAAGAAGCAGATGGAGGGCGAAGTCCGGAGCTGTAAAGACGTGATCCCAGTAATGGATCAGTTACCAAGTTGTCATGATCACATGATGACAAAAGATCAGAATGTGAAGAGTTTGAGAAACCGAAAGGCCATGCGTTTGGGAAACAAAACGCTCCGTAATTATAGTTTAAATAAAGGGACGAGGCACGGAAAAGGGGGATTTTTCCCTCGAAAACTTTGTATTTGTTTACTTGTAAGATGAACTACTTCGTTTTGCATAGGAACTGCAATTTTTGCCTGTCGGAGAGAGTGAAAAGCGAAATGTATCAATGCAAACTAAATGAATAATGTTGAAGAGGAACTATTTCGTTTTCAGCTGTGTTTCATTTACTGTAAGAGTATTCGATATTCTGAACCTACGTTCTTGCTAAATGTTCTTCAGTAATTTCTGGATATTTTTCGCTGTGAGTAATAGATGTTGTTATAAAATGATCGGCTACCTGGTTATTTGAATATCTGTAAGTGTTCACGTGCTTTAGAAGAAGTATCAACTACCTGTGATTTTTCTTTATATATGTGAAAATGTATTGCTCACCCAAAATGATAACCTTGCTCCCTAGGGATAGCGTAGATAGTTAGCTTATTTTCTTTTGTATCTGGTTTGGTTGCTCGCGAGCGCAAGACGAGAGGTAAGAACCTGCGCATCACTTTGTGATCGTTCCCTGCAGCTTGATCACCCTGCATTTAGTTAGGCACTTGCATATCATTTCTTTAAGTCAAAATGCAAAAACTCGGTGGGCCGGGCCGCAACCGGTAAAGCCTTAGTTTTGTTCCTTGACCTACGGTAGCCGGACCGCAAACCGGACGGATTCCCTATTTCAAACAGTCAACGGGCTAGTTGGGAACGTTGATTGGGGAGAATCCCTTACTGTTGATGCCTGCGAATTTCCAGGCCTCAACACTGTGTTGAGGTTGGCCGCTCCCAATAGCAGGGTGTCATCAGCGAATTGGGCGTGGTTTACTTCCTTGACCTTGGGAACTATTCTTATGCCTGAGAGAGCTCTGTTTTGGAGACTTCTATTCAGCTAGAAACTTAGAACGGAAGCTTGGATGACAAAGAGCACTGGAGAGAGAGGGCAGCCTTGCCTTAGTCCTCGGGAGGCCTGGAAGAAATTGGTAGGCCTGCCATTAATCAGTGGAGCAATCCAGGGAGCTGATATGCAGGATTTAATCCACTGAATAAAGATCTGATTGAACCCGAAATTTCTCGTGGCAGCAAAGAGGAAATCATGCCTGACTCTGTCAAAAGCGCTGGCCAAGTCCAACTTCACTACCATTCCTTTCTCTTTTTTCCTGTGGCTGGAATGGATGGCTTCTTGGACTAAAATTATATTGTCCAGGATTTGTCTACCTCTAACAAACCCACCTTGGTTTTCCGGGATTAACTTTGGCAGAATTTTTTTGAGTCTGTTGGCCATTATTTTGGTAATTATTTTGTATCCCGTGTTACAAAGAAAAATTGGCCTGAATCTATTGAAGTTCTTGGCTCCTTTCTCTTTTGGAATAAGAGCCAGGAAAGATGAATTGGTGCTGCCTCCCAGCTTGGAGCAGCTTTGGGACTTTTTTATCATTCTGTACAAATCCCTTTTAATTATGTCCCAGCAAGAGATATAGAACTGGGCTATAAATCCATCCGGTCCGGGAGCTTTGTCCGGGTTCATCTTCAAGAGGGCTTTTTTAATTTCACGAATAGTCACAGGATTGTTCAGCAGTTGATTGTCCTCTTCATTGATCAGCTTTGAATCTCTGAGAGGGGGTAAGAGTTTGGATCCACTTGATCCTTATCCGGGGCAGAATAAAGCTTATGGAAGAAGGAGTGGGAAGCCTCCTGAATGCCGCTGAAGTCTTGGATGATTTGGTCTTGCACCTGAATTTCATGGATGGAGTTGTAGATTTTCCTAGCTTGGGCCTGCTTGTGGAAGAAAGTGGTGTTTTTGTCACTGGCTTGAAGCCAGAGCGTTCTTGATTTGATTCTCCAGTATATTTCTTCCTCTCTACAAGCTTTGTGGTACTTCCTTTGGAGATCAGCTTCCCAGTTGAGCAGGGCAAGGGTGATAATGGACTCTTCCATCATCAGCTGGTGCCGTTCCAGCTCCTTTTGAGCTCGTTTCCTTTCATCTGTGGGGGATCTTTGGTCTTTAGCCCAGGTTTTCAAATCATCTTTGAGCCTTCTAAGTTTTCCTTCCCAGACGTAGAAGGGAGACCCATAAGCCGGTTCATTCCAAGATTTATTCACAATGTCGAGGAAACCTTCCTGAGTTATCCATAATGGACTGAAGCGGAAGGGGATGGGGCCTAACTTTTCTTCTGGGGAAAGGGTGAGCGAGATTGGTTTGTGATCGGAGGTGTAGTGCGAGTGGATCTTGGAGGAAGCCATCAGGCCAAGAGTGAGGAAGGAGGAGTGGATAAGGAACCGGTCCAGGCGGGCAGCAATGTGACCAGGTCCTAATCTTTTATTGGTCCAAGTGTACTTTCCTCTGACAGGGGTGATATCTTCGAGGTCCCAATCCAGCATCAAGTCTTCCACCCATTCCCTGGCAGGATCCCGGACTATTGATCCCCCTTTTTTTTCCGCCAGAGCGAGGGTTACATTTAAGTCTCCAGCCACAACTAAGTTCTCAGGGTTATGCTGGATTAAATTTTTTTTTAAAGAGTCCCAGCACTCTTTTTTCTCCACAAGTAATACAGGAACATACATATTGAAAATACTTACAAAGTGACCGGAGTCTTTATGGTACAGCTTGGTGTATAACCAGTGCGTGGTTCCTTCTTCTTCAACCAGATCGAGCGTTGCAGAGTCCCAGAAAGTTGCCAAGCCTCCCGAGGCACCTCTAGCGCTCACAGCCCTACCTGGGCCTTTCTTCCAAAACGAGTTTCTTGCTCGGAGGAGAACTTCCTCCTCCATTTTCGTCTCCTGGATTAGGAGGACTTCCGGCCTCAATACTCTTACTAAATCCCTTATTGCTTCCTCTTTTAGAGAGCTGCCTAGTCCTCTACAGTTCCAGGAGACGTATTGCATTATTTACCTGGTTGAGGGGGATGGCCCCCTTTCGGGGTTTTCCCGATCTTCATCCCTGATTTGGTGTTCATCATTTCTAGAATGGTGTGCTGTGAGCCTTGGAAAACGTCCTTGTAGGACTGCTCTTCCCTTCTTTTCTTTTCAGGCTTCCATCCACGCTTTGGTTGGTTTGGAGAGACTGACGGACTGCTTACTTCAGTTTCACCTTCCTCAGAGGAGTCAGCTCCTGTTCCGGAACTCATACTAGTGTGATCCTTTGGCAAGTTAGAGGCAGCGGATTGGAGGACTGGATCTAGTTCCCTTGGGCTTTGTAGCACTCGATCTTCACTAGCTTCTGGGTCATTTGTAATGTTTTGGTCATCCTTGGAAGATTCTTGAAGGTTGGCTGGTGCGTTGCCTTCCTTTGGAGGCTCTTGGGTAGTTTTCTCCTTATTTTTGTTGTTGCTGGAGGTTTTCCCTTTCTTGACTTTCTGCCATCCCTCCGCATCTTCTTTTTCTGCAGCCAGTTTGGGACAGGATCTTTGGAAATGCCCGTGTTCTTGGCAGTTCCTACATTTGAAGGGTAAGTGCTCGTAGTCCAATTTCTGGTAGTGGGTCCAAGATCCCACTATTAGTTTTACTGCCTCAGGGAGGCCGGCCTCAAGGTCCACTTCAACACATATTCTGGCGCATGAGTATTGTCCTTTGTTATCGGCTTTATCAATGAAGTGGACGATTCCGTTCCCTATTCTCTTCAAAGATTCAAAGTCCCAACAGTGCACTGGGAGGTTTGGGAGCCTGACCCACACTGGAACCTCTTTGGGGAAGTCAATCGTGGGGTCAAAATCTGGTGTCCATTTGTTCAGATAAAGGCCCTGCGTTCCCATGAAGTAGGGGTCGTTCCTGAAGATTAAATCATGGTCTTCTTCTGAAATAAATTCGAATACAAAGAACCCTCGCCTGACAGGGTAACAGGTTACACCATTTTTTAGATTGGGCTTCCAGTTCCTCTGGATCCAGTCATCCGTGGTCTTGGCGGAGGGCCATAATCCCATGAACTGACCC
>LPNX010119484.1:0-17832 GCA_001517045.1 Pseudotsuga menziesii
TATTACGTTTAGCCGTGCACCCACTCAATTTATTGTGGTTGACTAAATCGCGTGCGCGTTTTTGCTCTACAAATCGCGTGCGCGTTTTTGCTCTTCAAATTGCGTGCGCGTTTTAGAACTACAAATCACGTGCGCGTTTTGTAGTTCTATAACGCGTACGCGATTTTTCTTCCTATCCTACATGTTCCATGACATGTCAAGCTGGGGTTGAACCATACCAAGTGCTATGTCAGGCTCGGGTTGATGTATTTTTTGGTAGCATGATGTTGTTTTTGAAAACTAGGATTGCATCTTAAAGGTCCATCATCTTCTTGCACTGACCCCTACATATATAATTTAAAAAACAGTAATGTTAGGATTCATAGAAGCAGTGATTCTCTGGTCTAGATGTTTTCTCCTTTTGGGGTATACACTCCAAAAAATGGTTACATATATCTGATTCAGGATTTGGTGAGTTTAGAACTGGTATGGTGGTGGCGAGCAATATAGCGGTATAAGTGTCCCATGAAATCAAATATTTTCATGTGGTAAGTAAGAACTCACATGGGATGTACTTAAAGGAAAAATAGAGAGGAGCCTAACTGTTTTTATCTTTGAAAGATTGAAGAAGAATCAAATTATCATATAGTTTTTTATTGTTCTTATACAAAGTATGTCTAGTTTGAAATTGAAAAGAAGTTAAATATGGTAAACATTTTGAAAGGGGCTTCAATGGAAAATTGTCTTAAGGTATGGATCTTGAATGACTCACTTGAAGGTATTATATCACTTCCTCTTATTTTCCCATGGGGTAGATGGATTACTAGAAATGTAATTTTTTTTTAAGATGCCTTTGTTCCGCCTATTCAATGTGACTATCAAAGCTTACTTATTATCAGTTACTTTCCACAAGATAATATGCAAATTAAAATAATATAGGTGACCAAGGAAGAAATAGATCATACCATTCCAAGGGATTACTTTGATGGTGTGGCACAAGGGGATCCGATGAGACGTGGCATGGGGGGTTTATTCTACTTATCTGAAAAGCATTGGTATAGTTTTAAGGCAAGTCTCGAACATGAAATAAAGAATTTTACAAAATTGAGTGCTTTAAGATATTTCTTAAGACTGACAATGGAGCATGAGGTAAATAACTTACATATATATGGTGATTCACAAATAATTGTTAAGTGGATAATTGGTCAAAACAGGATACATAATGTTCATCTTCAACTTTTGGAAGAGATGTTGAGACTTAAAACTATGGAGAGAATTATGGTTACTAAGAATGTTTATAGAGAATGAAACATTTTGGTTGATGATCTGGAAAAACAAGGTTATTCTATACAGGAAGGGACTTGGTACATATCAAAAAATAAAAATTCAAGCATAAAGGGATACTGTCATGATCCTTTTTGAGAGAATAAAGACTTCTATTGGATGTTAGTGCTCCAATTTTTTGAAGCTTTCTGATATCTATGATACTTTTGCTTTTAGAAGTTTTCATTTTAAGTTCTATCAATCTTAATGTATTTGAGATATGGAAGCAACAAAGTTCATTATACTTTGTTTTCATTTGAAGATTTCTGATCTCTCAATTTTGATTGTAAATAAGGTAAAAAAAGAATCACACAAGACACATTATGTGAGTTGCAAACCACATAGGGTAGTTTATTTGGTTTTTTTTGTTGAATGTGAAAAGATGTGTCTCATGTCTTATATCATACTTAAGAATGAATATGGTTGGTTATGTTTCAACTAGTTGTTGACATGATTACTCATGATGACACCTGAAAATTTCAATATTTTTCAATAATAAAGGTTATGATTTTTTTAATGAAAAAATAATAATGTAAAAGTTATAAGTTTGTTAATTTTGTATTTGTATAAATATTGTGAATAATTTGAGATTTTAATGAATATACAAAATTATGTCGTGTTTTTTATCTAATTAATATAAAATCTAAAATTTTGTTAATTTTATACTTTTATATATTTAAATAAAATCCTTAAGATCTTTTTAAAAATCCTTGAGATTTTTTAAAAATTCAATGTATAAGATGGTGTGTAGAATATGAATTGATTATATAAAATGTGTTATTTTATTTTTCATATATAACAAGTTAATGAAAAACAAATTTCTTTTTTAAAATTGATCAAATCTATTTTACAAATTTTACAATTTTTTTTAAAATAACGATTTATTGAAATTTAATAAATTAATAAAAAACAAATATTTTATTTACATGTTACATTTATGACATATACAGAACCAATTTATATTTATACAAAGTATTTGACAAATGTGTTAAAGTTGCAAGAATGATACCTTCATCTTGTTAAAATTTTGGAACACAAAACAAACAAACACACCACATTAAAAAAGTTTTTACCTTAAAACCCAAAACTTAGAAAACCAAGAACAAAAAATCTATTAATCTCACAATTATCTCACTCACTCTATAACAAAATCAATTGACTCAAGCTTAACTTACACATCTTAGAAAAAAAATGAAGTATACCGACAAAAAGGTGGCATGGATTTATTATGTCCCTGACAAGGGGATATATATGAATCACTCAAGGTGATTATTTCGAGTAATTTGTAATAACTTTAACATAAACATATACGTTTTGCTATAGTTTGTATGAATTATTTTTGGGGAATTATTTAAATTTTGATTTATCTTGCTTCCTATTGGTTTATATAGGTGATGTAGGCCTGGGAATTTGTGCCCCAAGACCCAACGAAAAGCTTGCGTAAGCATAAAATGATCATTTTGTGCTAGATATCCTGCCTTGTGTGGACGAAAATACGGTGGGCAAACTGTTGTTACAATGTAAGTTGTTTTTTTAATATATGAATGGAATGGCAATGGCCATGAATTGACATTCAATCTCTGAGCTTTGCAAAACTTATTTCCATCCAGAGGTTGGTATCTTGTATCTTGTTCCATTCTAAATGCGTTCAATTCGAGCCGTGAAAATTCTTTGCAAATAGTGCAGCATGTCGAAGCAAACAGATTTGTATACCATACACACATTTTCCCTCCCTGCCTGAGCGACGCCCCCACGACATACTTCAAGTCAGGTGCATGTCAACTTCCACGCAGCCATTGAAAAGCAATGGCGAGCCATTCTATGCCCGAATCCGTATATGAGGGAGCGGCACGACCATGACTAGCTCTCCTGTTTCTATTTCTTGTACACAATCTTCATTTTCTTCTTTTGTTCCGCTGGCTTCATTGTTTGGTTGCTTGCTTTTCAACTACAGACTACTATTGTTTTTGAAGTGTCAAATAGCAAGAGTACCCTAGCCACGTCAATTTTGTAAAAGTTCCTTTGGTTGTTGATCTTCAAGCCCTTCATCAAGTTCAAGAGTAACCACCTCTAAAAGCATTTACAGCAAGCGTTCAAGCCTAAAGTCCAACATAAACATTCTTTCCAAACATCCAAGTTTTAAAGCCCGTCAAAACAAAGCCACAGGTACATAAGATGGGTTTGTTGGCGCTTAGATGAAGAAGTGTAAAAGGTTTTACCATGCATATAAAATAAAGCCAAATGTTGAGCTTATCAGTTGTTCAAGCAGCGATGAATATCAAACACCTACCTACCCCAAATGTCAAGGTATCAGTCATACCAAGTGCTTCGCAGAATACACGCAAGTCAATTGAAAAAATATAAAGGAAATGTTTATCTTCATGCTCATTTTCATCATCGGGTAATCAAGTATATTAAACATAGCTCATCACTGTCAGCATTGGATATTTTTATAGGGATCTTGATCCTTGGTGTAATAGCGGCCTATATGGTACGGTTTTGGGTCATTGCAAATCATTTTAGAGCATCCATAAATATTGTTCTAAGTGTTCCTCTTAATATCTTCGCCAATGCACTTGACAATGCCAATGAGATCATTCTTCTGTGATTCGTTCATCCTCAAGTATGGAATATCAATAATAGAGCATCCAATTGTTAAGAAAAATGACAAATGCCTTCTAACATATTGACATATGGCATATTTCTTTCACAATGAACTATAAAGATGTTAAAAGTCTCGAAATACATATGGTAATTAGTAAGTATTTCAAGGCATTTAGGTAGTCAATTGACAGCCAGAGGATAGATGAGAAGAATCAGGTTAGATCATATTTTAAAACAGGGGTTCGTGTCCTATTTTAAATAAAGATGAGGGAAGGAAGGCCAGTGAGTGAAGCATAAGTAGTCAGTCACTTCGTTTACTGGCACAATGGAAGAATCTACGCGGTTCCCACAGGAGGTGACTTTGACAGGTGTTCAGTTTGGCCTTGCAGCATCGTCCATAGAAATTGTAAGTGTAACTGGGCGCACGAAATAGAGAAGAATAATGGGCAATGGAGTCCTTGTTTACAAAGCAATCCTGAGCCAAATAATCTATTTTAACTCAGTTAAAACCCATTTTCATGCCAATTCAGTTGGAAACCAACTTTGAACTCTAAATGTAAAATGTAAAGAATGTGTATGTATGCTATTCAAGTTAAACAAAATATAGCACTTGTTTTTACTTTTTTTGGTTGGGAGTACACTTTTAACCAGTTATCAGCCTTAACGATTCTCTCATCCTTGGTAATGAGCTTATAATTTTCTTGTTCTGAGCATTGAAGATTCTCGACAAAACCTGGGGTGGGATGGGATGGGATGAAGAGGGTTTAATAAACTTGTTTGAGAAATTCACGAACTGAACTGTTTTCCTGGGAAAGTTACCACCCAACCGCCGACTAAATAATTGACATTGTACTGGAAAGGAAAGGGATATTTTGTTGAAAGACAGAAACCAGTCATAATCCAGGTTCATTTCCCCAAAGTAGCGTCATGCAGAGAATTGCTAATTCAAGAGAATTACCAATTCCACAGTAACTCTAAAAATCACAGTTATTGTAACTTCTCCTGAAGTTTCCTAGAAATTTAAATTTCTTAACGTTATCATCTTGAAAAAGGACCATTCTTGCTTATTGCAGCACTAATGTGAAGGATGGTGATGCCATTGTCACATATAGTTTAGACTACTATACACATTTTTTTCCATAAAGGCAGTGAATTCCAATAGCTGGTATTAAGTTCTAATTTTACAATAAGATGCTTAGAGTTATTTTTGACAAAGGTTAAACGCTCATGGTCCGACGATTACTTAATTGGAAGCCATGCTTTAAATTGTACAGTATGGTGCGGGCAGATAGTTTAGACTACAATAAGCCTTTTTATTCATAAAGACACTGAATCCCAATACCTAGTATTAAGTCCTGATTTTACTATAAGATGTTTATAGTGGTAGTTATTTATTAAGAAAGGTTAAACACGCATGAGAGGATTACTCAACTTGAAGCCATGCTTTAAAATATACTCAAATTTGATTGATTTCATACAAAAAGCATTGTGTCTAAGACGACGCACAACTTTGTAGATTGGATTTCTTGGACTGCCACTTCCCCAACTCTGTACATTGGATTTCTTGGACTGCCACTTCCCCAACTCTGTACATTGGATTTCCTGTACTGCCACTTCCCCACCTCCGGTGACGCACAATTCTGTACATTGGATTTCTCGTCTTTCCTTTGCACCATGTGGCCGCAGGCGTCCACATAGAAACTCTCTTCTCTTTCACCTCAAAGAACTCAATGGATATATCACTTATATATCGATTCCAACAACAGAAAATTTATATGAACTCAACTTTCTCCCAGCTCTCTAACGCAAATATTGAACAGACTGAGAGAAGCCCCATAGTTTTCCTCTAACCATGGATGTGTTTATCTCTTCTAACATATTCATCCTACGTCCTAGCAATCCGACAGAGTACAAGCTTGATCAGGGAATTGCCTTTATATACAATATTACAGCTGGATTGCAATTTCCAATCTTGTTTTATCCGAAAAAACATCATCGTCTCCTTCAATGAAGCGGCCCAATGTCTGTGCGATATTCACAGCTAAGCACTTTTTTTATCTCGTCAATAAAGGCCACTGAAAGATAGTTAAAAAAATAATTAGATTTTAGTAGTAATGAGTTTATCTTTCAGTGGTTTATAGGCATATGGTATTGGTTAATTCATGGTATTATGGTATTTATATTGATAAAGCTTATTTTAGGGTTTGAAGAATTAATCTTTAAATTTGTAATGTGATTAGCTTTACTATAGAATTTGCTATGGCCTAGTTTAGTTGATTAAGGATAATGGAATTTATCGCCTAGGATAATGGAATTTATTGTCTTACTATAAAATATACACAAATTTGATTTCATACAAACAAAGTGTAACATTGGCATTGTCATGCCATTTGTTTTAATGTCATGCACGTGTAACATTGGCATTGTTTGTAAAGCCTTCACTTATATATTTTTAATTTTCCAAGTTGATTAGGTTGAGTGAAATGGGGTCGACACTCACATTGTTTGTAACGCCTTCACTTATATATTTTTTATTTTTCCAAATTGATTAGGTTGAGTGAGATGGGGTCAACACTGGCATTGTTCGTAAAGCCTTCACTTATTTTTTTTTCCAAATTGATTAGGTTGAGTGAGATGGGGTCACTTCTCTCCTAATGATGATTTCATTTTCATTGGTTTATGCTCTCAGATTGGCCATCTACCTTCAACTGTCATGAATGACACATTAAAAACAGCCACCGATTTTTTTTGAAAATTTTATAGTTTTATGTTTATTTTGATTACTTAATGGTATAATGGTATAGTAAAATGTTTAACAAAATTTTAGGAAATGATAAAATATCTTGCAATGTCTAAATATATTAGAATGATATTTATTTTTAATTTGAATTTCATAATATAAATATTTTTATGATATCATAGTATATTTGAGTAAGAGGTAAAATCATTTTTAATTTACATATTTTTATTATACATGTGTGTTTTTTTTAAATATATATGTATAGAATTGTTACATAAAGTCCATATAGTTTTTATATTTGATAAGTGTGTTAAAATAATCTATGTAATGTCTATTTCATGTAATGAATTTTTCATTTTAACTCAAGTTATTGAGGAAGGCTTGGAATTTGACGAGCATATGCCTCTGGTCAAAATGCTATGAAAATCTTAAGAAACCGTTTCAAAGAAGGGGCAAATAATTAGGTGGAACTTATTTTCATGAGAAAAAAAATTCAAAATGTTATTAATTTTTATTAATAGGTTTTTTTAAGATAGGTGTATACTTACATAAGTGGTTATTATGATATATGTAATAATGGAAATTGTTGTCTTACTTTACTGAAACTTTTCTATTTGATTGAAGGGTAGGTGGTGAGTTTTCCTTCAATGAGGAAGGTTTTGCTTTCTTTCAATTTCTTCTTTTACTTATATTGACTTAACATTATTCAAATATGGAGTACTGCCCTCACTTTCATTGTCTTTCTTTTGCCTTTCTACCCTTCCTTTAGAGGATAACTTACTTTTCAAGCCCAAATGTGCAACTCCAAGAGAGAGGTGGGTACCATTTTAGAAGGAGAAGTTAGTTTCTAATTCTGATACTCTGATACTGAAGGAATTAGCTTAACCACCCAACAAGCATCAACAATTTATCATTTAGCTAATAAAAAATGGTTCATCCCCACTCTGTATTTAGGCTTGTCTTTATGTCCTTCATGGCCTATTTGAGATGTAGTAGTCGTTCTTGCATAGCTAGTAAAGCTCATCCTCACTTTGGATCCATTGAAATAGAACTTGATTCTAGAGTCTTCTAAGTAGTCAAATCTCTACCATCCTCAAAAGGATGCTTAAGTAGGCTATAACAACATTTATTCTATTTTATTGAGTTTTAAGTAGGCTATAACAAAATTTAATCTATAAAGGATGCTTAAGCAGGCTATAACAACATTTATTCTATTTTTATTGAGTTTTAAGTAGGCTATAAAAAAATTTAATCTATTTTTATTGAGTTTTAATTTTGTCCATAGGAAATTGCAAACCACTAGCTATCACAGATGCAATGTCGGGGACATTGCCACCTCATGGCTCTTGTAATTAACTTAGAAATCATATATTGTATATGAGAAAAAATGTTTCCACTTATTGATCTCATATGAATATTTAATAAATTTAATAAATTTGTAAACAATTGTATTACCTAAAATTTCAAATCAAGATAAAAACAAAAAAGTTATTAAATTTAGATTTTACAATATGATTAAAAGCTTTATAACAAAATATAAATATAGTGCTACATATACTTATAGTTAGACAAAATATTAGTGCTATCTATACAAATTATTGCTACACATATTATTATTTTAAAAAATTTCTTTTCATATTCAAATATACAACCAAATTGATGATATGCATAACACCAATTAAAATCAATTATATTTTACAATTCATATGCCTTTGCAACCATGATCCCCTGAGTTTTACTAGCCTCCCTTTAATAACAAATATACTTAAAATGTCCATTAAGTTCCCTAATCTTAAAAATATATTTACAATAGTGCTCTTGTTTTTGTATTTAAACAAGAGCCACAAGGTGGAAAATGTCCTTGGACTTTGACAATAGAATTTATAAGAATGTCAAGTATTTAAAAATTGAGAACTATAAGTACATTCAAAACCAAAGTAATATAACTTGTCCTTCTAATATAATCCTCGGTATTTAAAGTGTCTGCATTGCAACTTGTTCCATCATTGTGATTCTTTCCATAAATGAAATTAACAACTTCAAGCTATACTGAACTTAATTTCAAATGAAAACCAAACTACTCGCACTGCACTTTAGAACTAACCTACAACATCACCCATAAATAGAAAAAACACATGTACCTCTAGTACAATTGATTTATAGATGATGGATTAGCACAATGATCTTGACGATCGAGGATTTTTTCAACCAATTAGAACAATGATTACTTTTCATAAACAAGAGCCACAAGGTGGCAATGTCCCCGCAGTTGCTAAGAGCTATTCTTATTGCTATAAGATAGAAGATGTAGAAATATGATACTTTTACCACAAAATTATAATAGATAAAAACAATATTTTAATACAAAACTAATGACTCATCAAATAGATCTCGTTAAATTTCTATCATATTTTATTGCTTAAATTTTTATCTTTTTTGTTACTTAAATTTTTATTGTCTTTTATTTTTTTTAAATTTAAGCAATCTTAAAACAAAATTTGTGGTTGAAACTAGGTGTTTCCACGGAACTATGTTGTTAACCCCACTTAGTATCGGTGGGTGTTTCACACGAAAATAAACATTGGGAAAAATCATATTCCCCAATAGAGTAAAAAGTGGTGTTGGTGGATTAACATGGCATGTTGATGTTGCTCTATAACCTCTAAAGATGAACATACCCCATTACCATCATCCATGGTCATTGAAACATACACGCTTGCTAAGACTAATTAACTATAAGCTAATCAAAGATCATAAGTATTACCACTAGTAGGGTTGTGTAATTGTCAACAAGTCATTGTTTTTTAATGTATGGCCACATAGATGCCTATATAAACAATGTCATTTTTTACTTAATTAACATGGGAATATTTTATGAGGAAAAAAATAAAAAACAATTGCATTTCGATTCATTATATTAATTTGCTTCATTACTCACTATATTCTTCATCAAATATATCAAAAAATATATGACGTTAGCTTAGGTGTATCTCACTTACAACTTTTGTCCATACTAACCTGATTTTGTAAAATATTGTCATGTATTCTCTGAAGGCTTTGCATATTCAAAACAATAGAAAAAATGCACCACTCATTTGATATATTTTGTAGGTGCTAGACATCATTCAGTTCAAGTTATAATTGAGAAGAAAATAGTTCATGATTCTATGAAACCTCATATAAAATCAAGTGTGTTGTTGTAAAAATTATCAACATATTCGCAAGTCGCTCTTCTATGTTTGAGCCTCAAGAAGACTAGTGGCTCTTCTATGATTGAATCTCAAGAGTTCACCTTTTTGTATATATTCCAATCGCTTCCTCGAAAGAACCTTCCAATCCTTCAATGCTTCTTGCCCGTTGTTATTCCTTGTTGTGTTAAATAAGATATCTTAGGTGTATATACACATTTTAACAATACCTTGAGATGTCTTGCAGACACTGAAAATAGAAGGATCTACAAGCAATCCAAATCACCTGGTTCCTTCATCTTTTGGAAATTCATTTAAACATACTTACACAAACTCTAACAGAGTGAGCCATTTATATCTGATTTGGTTATGTCGAGGACATTGGTTGTTTAGTCATTTAAAGAAGGCACAAAATAATAGCCCATTATTTGCAACATTTAACTTCAGTGGACCAAGCCTTAATGATCAAATTTCAAGTCTTAATGATCGAATTTAATGCTTCTCCTCTCATAGGTTCCAAACCATTTCAAACACAATTGCATTTCCTAGTGACGAGCAACAAGGACTGTTAATTGATTGATTTTATGTACCAACCTGACCCCTCTAGCAATGTTGTTTGCTTTTCAAATAAGGAGAAACAGGTCCCCTCCATAATGATGTACATGCCATAACATTTAAATACGGTTGATTTTATATGCAGAGGATGACGTAGGCTCGCCACCAGGGCCTGGGAAACACTGCCCAAGGAAAACTTCATCCTCTACAGTCCAATACGATTTCATATAAATAGTTTTTATAAAAAAATATGATAGATACAATTTTTTTTTAAATGTATAACAATTCATGTTCAAAAATATTTGTTATATTTACGAAATCGGTTAATTGCCTTGCATGATCACTATATAGGCCCTTGTGGGGACATACCAACCACCTGATATCTATAACAATCTATATGTGGCACACCCACCACTGCCCAATTCAATTAGTACAGTTGATTCCTTATAGCTATGATCACTGCAAAAAAAGTAGTGCGAATGGTGGGGTTCACATAGGGGGAAAGTAAAAATCATGCGTTCATCCACCAGCTTGTGTGTTCTTCCTGTTGTGGGCAAGTGCGGCTTGAACGAGCTGGGGAAATGGGATGGTAGGAAAACTGAATGGGAAATGTGTATTGGGTAATGGTTATTGAATAGGTCCAGTGCTATCCAAGGTGAGTATACAATGCAAGTGTTAGGTGGGAAGGATGGTTGGTCCATATTTCAATAATATTCTCCATTGGGCATTTTTTTCCTAAGTCAGAATATTGTTTTGATGGGTGAGATGGCCATACTCCTCATTCGAGCAAATTATTGTATTTTTTCCTAACTAGACCATGCCTTTTTATGCAGGTTACCTAGCAATAGCTGCCAGAATAGAGTGAGCCGAAGCGAGATAGAGTCCACCATACCATTTTCATCATAATAAGAATTGGACAATCATCACAATTTGCAACCACCTAAACTCCATTTGCAGCCACCTGTCAAATATCTCCTGGCTTGAAAAACATGTCCTAGAAACCTACAAATGTAAGGTCTACAACTTGTAGATAAATTAATTAACAATGGCATGAACCTTGCATCATCCAGCTGCCTAAGGGTGGGAAACAAATTTCTAGAATGACATCATCCCTGTCAACCAATAAAAAAATCAATAATTATTTAAAAAAAAATCAAAATAAATAAACAAAAATATAACTATATGAAAACATTAACAAGTGGAAAAATATTTGCAATAGAATTGGATTAATACATCTCACATAATACTATATGTCCAAGAACATAATAATAATTTTCTCTTGCGTAGTGATCTTACGTACAACCAAAATACATTTTGAAACATCAACATTGTTCCTAGAGAAAAAATAACACATAAAGAAATGAAAACATCATTATTAAAGAAAGTTCATCATAAATAGAAATCATTAGTCAAAATAACAATAAAAATGATGTTTGAATATGATATTTAGCTTCTCCCTTCCAATGATGTATTAAGACAACTTAAATGTATTTCACATACATGGCAAGGAAACATGTTACCATTTCTTTATGATAAGTGATTATTAAAATTAAAAGATGAATTAGAAGAAATAGTATATGTAATTACATTTCAAATGCATTTTCCTAGAAAGTATTTTTTCCTCATATTGAAAAATACTATACTTGTTATTCCTTCAGAATCAAAGTATACACTGTAGTTTTCAGTTTTTCATTGTTATACTGTTATAAGCACATAATTGTTGATAACAATCCTGTAAATTGTTTTCCCCAAAAAATGATTTCAAAAATATGTAAACCCAAAGTCCCAAAATTCTTTTACAACATAAGCATATCCACTATATGTTCTATTCAATCAGAAATTAATAAAAGTAAAAACTTTTTTCATAAAAGAACAGTCTGAAACCTATATTTGGACTCTAGAATAGTCCAACAACTGGAGAAATAACAGTCAATAAAATAATAGAGAACCTTGTGAATGGATAGTCCCTCCATTCCTTAAAGAATAATATATCCTCAGAAGAAGAGAGCCCTCTTTTTGAGAGTAAATCTGCTTCTGTGTTAAAACCTTGGTAAACATGGTAGTACTCCAGTATGCGGAAATGGATTTGTATAATTCTAATTCTATTCATCCACCACTCCAATAGGATTTCTTGAATGTTACTGAACTATTCTGCACCCATTTGAGTATAATCATGGAGTCCCCCACAATCCTCAGATGCCGAAAATCCTTATAAATAGAAAAATGTAACAGAGCACTCAACTCTAATAGTTCGTATCTAGTGTTTGTGCCACTACCATACCCAACCATAGATTAAAGAAATAAGAACTCGTCCCTTTCAAGACAATCCCAACTCTAGAGATTTCCCTAACATTTTGTGAAGCCCCATCAAAAAAATGTACAAATTATTATTTATATAAAAAAAAGGTTTAAAAAGAGATTTAAAAAAATATGAAAATGTTTTTTTTTGTAAGTCAAGTATTTATATTATATTAAAACCAAAAATCCTGTCATAACATGTTACATTACATCAATAGAAAGAATAACTAGTAAGTACTCCAACTTAAACTTATTTTCCACCCTTCCTGTTCCAATTTTCTAACAAGCATAAGGATATTGCTATCCCCATACCCACATTACAAAGATCAGAAGAAAAAAAACTTCCCCCCCTTACTTCCCATAGACTCAAAACCAGAAAAAACCCCATTACAGTAATCAAAAGAATCCCATCCTAACAGCCCCCCACAACCTCTATATCCAAAGAACTAGCATACTAAGACACAAAACATCCCAACGGTACCAAATTTAAAACCAAGAGACTTAAAGCTGAAAACAAGACGTATGAGGAGCATCAGAATATCAGTAGAAGCTGAAACACGATTGAGAGCAAAACTCCGAGGGGAGACCCAAAAGTGCCATCGGTGGATTAAAGTAAGATATACGATAAATATTGACCTCCCCAAAAAATGTTTTCATGGAAATCAGGCTTCATTTCATCAGTCTCGGATGAGGATGGATATTTGAAACCCAAACAGGAGGTCAACAAATCAATTTTAGCCTCAATTCTATCCACTTTTTCCTCAAGACGCTCGACAGAAGCAACAATAGACGTCCTCCAAGGGTCCAAAGGGGCACCATGCAAAGACTTAGAAGGACGATCCCATATGGCTCGACCAATCAAGTTTGTCATGACCCAGAACAAGGCGACTGTCTTATCATATAAACTTACTCGGTCCGTCGTATGACCTAGGTCCAGAATCCATTCTTCGACCTTTTTGCATTCCTCTTTTAGTTTCTGATTGTCAAGCTCTTGCCATAGACATTTCTCGGTAGCATTGATACGATTCTGAATGTCTTGCAGAATTTCCATCTCAAACAGATGAGATTCCCACAAAGTTTTGCGTTGAGCCCACTACGTCGGGTCCTGGGGGTCAAACTGAGAAGCCGATCTCTTACCTTTAGCTTTGTCCCTATCCATGATGAACCAAAAGGAAACCTTTGTAACTTTTACAACAAACAAGCAAAAACCAGAAGACGAGACAACCCACATCTAAACGATGCTTAACTCGCCACCCTGCATTGGAATATATAACCACAGCGTTGACGTTGTCATGATGGAAACCTCTTTGAAGTTGATCCTAAACATCCCATCCACCAATCTCGAATCAAACTTGCCATTAAGACAAAACATTCCCCCCTTTGCATTCATGATGAGCAGACATACCATCCACCGTCGGATAGAGAAAAACATATGCCCAGACCATCATATATTAATACACCGCCTAGTCAGGTTGCTAAATCAAAGATCACCCTCAGGGTAAGCCAGGTGCTGGAAGGATTTCCTGCTAGCGTTGTAACTATTTCAACCCTCCACCTAGACACAAGTACCCTCTTCTTGAGTTAACATCATACATTGGGTGCGAACAGTCAAGTCAGGAATCATATCCCAATCCTTAGCATTAAACGTCTTATGCATGCCGACCTCAAGGTTAGCGAAGAGATTTACCACTTGGTTACCTTTACATCGGACATGAGAGAAACTAATTGCAGAGTCATTAATGAGCATAGAGTGAAAAGAATCGAGACGAAATTCCAAACGCCAAGAGGACAACACCTTAGCGCTTCGAGACCCATTTTGAAGTTTGGTTGCCAAGTGTATAATCATCTATGAATCACCCTCAACTAAAAAAATATATGAAAATGCTATATATTATGAAAGTATTATATAAATTCACATGAAAAAAGTATCAAAATATTTATGGAAATATCAAAATATATAAAACAACTATACATGTTAATAAATTAATATAAAAAAAATTTAAAAAGATATTTAAAAAAATATGAAAATGTTATATATTATGAAAGTGTTATATAAATTCATATGAAAAAAGTATCAATATATTTATGGAAATATCAAAATATATAAAACAACTATACATGTCAATAAATTAATATGTTTTATGAGTCTTAACATCGTAAGAAATGGCATATATACATGTTAATAAATTAACAGGCTATATAAGGCCTAACATCGTAAGAAATGACATATATACTTATTGGTGATATGCCATCACTAAATCCCTATTTAAAAAAGACATATATACTTAATGGTGATATGCCATCAACGTAATCCACATTTATAACAAGTGGGAAAATGTTTCAACTTTCAATGAGATCATTCTAGTGTTTAAGAAGCAACAGAATGAAACTCACAATTATATTACATGAATACATTCACGATTGTTGTAGGGATACAAGTTTTTCTTCAAATCATGGAACATGAATTGATCATGGGTATAATTGCACATAACAAATTACATGCATTATTCGAAATGGAATATAGGCATGGCATTTGTTATTTATCTTTGTAAATAGTTCATCTTCAAAATAATATAATATATTCTATATTAAAGACATGGTTAATCAAATTGAAAATTTTCTACTTGTTTAATAGGCTAAATTGAGATCATTCATAAGATATATAAGTTGGTTGTTGTGCAATGTTAATGGTAGGCATCATATGGCAAGGATGGATATATAGTCAAATCAACCATATCAACGTAAAAGGTCTCTAGGTCATTTTGGTCGAGGTTTGAAGGAGGAGGCGATGGTAAGTCCCCAAAATCTTAGGTTTTAGGAAAAAGTGGGTGGTGATAAAGACATGTAATTATGTTTTTATCTGAGATTATAGTGACTTGGGTTTATTGGGTATTCCTCACTATATTAAATTAGTGGAATCAATCTATGGAGTAGGTCCCAAGGTCATATATGTAGAAAGCTGAATTTATGGTGACCATAATTTGTATCAAGCAATTTTGTAAAGATAAGGAGGCTTTAGAACATGTTTTTCCTTATAAGCAAGGGAGAAACCCATTTAAAGAGTTTTATTAGGATAAACTAAATGGGGTAGGGTTTGTGGATATAAATATGGATTTGGAAGCTTTGTATGGAGGTTTTAGTATAAAGGAGCAAGATCTAGAGTTTAATGATAATATAAATACTAAGAAAAAGAAGAAGGCTATAAAGAGAAAAAAAAGGAAAAAATCAATATGGTAGTTGGGAAGATTAGGGTGTTTCTTGAGTTGTGTTTTTTTAGAAAAAGATTTGATTTGGAAGTTCTATGGGAGAGGCATAGCTAAAAATTCCTTAAACGGTTGGATGTAGAAATGTTGGAAGATGATAATAGGATACAATATTATCTTTTATATAATTGCAAGAGGATGGCTTGGGTTCTTATTTAGATTCGAAGAAGACGCAAATAATATCCATAATAAGAGTTGGTTCTAGGATTCTTCACATTTATCCTTGAAGCTTTGGCATGCACGTTTCAACACAAGGATTGGATTCGTCTGAAAATTCCATTATAGGTTAAAGTCCTAGGGCTTCCCTTAGGATTTTGGACCAAAAAATTCTTAGAACATCTAGAGAAAATTCTAGGTATACATGTATTATGGTGGATCACTCCTTCAATAGAAATTTTATAAACAACAGCTAAATTATTAGTGGAGATTGATGTGAAGGAGGAACTGGTAGATAATGTGAATATATAAGTGCGACATATACCCGATAAGAAAATATTTGATTATTGTGATGTTCCCTATAGGTGTGTGAGATTTCATACACATGGGCATATTGTAGGAATCTGTTTGAAATAACTTATGAATAAAGTCCATGGAATAAGTTCAAAATCGAAAAGCCTCTTCCAATTACTGAAAAATAATATTTGGAGGTAAAACAAAAAAGGCTGATATGGGAGGGAGTTGGAAGAGCCCATGATGGCATCACAAGAAATCCGTGGAATTTATTAGGTCTAGAATGTTCCTATTTAGAAGGATATTTCCCAATATTTATCCAATCTAAACAAAGTGGAGACAATAATTTCAGAAGTCACTTCTCAAATCCATAATAACATGATAGGGTGAAAAAAGTATGCTAAACTATTACCTCTCTACCCATTTCATTATTATAAATAAAATAGTGGTACATATTTGTGGCTTTTTGGACAAAAACTATCAATTATGCATATACTCCCTTATGGGATCTAAGAGGAATTTTTTTTCTAGAGTGGATAAACCCTACAAAATTAACATATAATGTGATTGGATGGAAAGGAATTTTTTTGGTGTTATTTCTAGTATTGGTTCCAAAAGGAAATCACATGATGGAAATGAGAAATTGAAGGGGTATTGATGTCATCTAGTGGATCTCTCTTGAGACCAAGAAAGGGGAGAAGGGTCAGGCGCATAGTCCATGAGGATCTAGGCTTGAATTATAGAATACAATATTATTGAAAGAAAATACAATATGTTAATTTTTCAAGTGAAGGCATGGAGAGAGGTTCAACAAGGGAAGCAAAGACGAATATTATGGATCTCTTGATCTATCCAGACCTACAAGAAGTTTGAAAGGCATTTATAACATCCCTAAAAACTAGAGGGATGGGTAACCCTTTAAAGAAGGTTTCCCTATCCAAACTTTTAGAGTTAGATAAACCATGCATTCTTCTTATTCAATAATCCATGGGCGGAGGTGAAAAAATCATGGGGATGTTGAATTCTAGTTTAAAAAAATGGGACTTTATTTCCATTAATGATGATGATATGTCTAGGGGGTAATTCTTCTTATTCAATAATCCATGGGCGGAGGTGAAAAAATCATGGGGATGTTGAATTCTAGTTTAAAAAAATGGGACTTTATTTCCATTAATGATTATGATATGTCTAGGGGGTAGTTATAGTTTTGAGAGAGAGAGAGAGAGAGAGAGAGAGAGAGAGAGAGAGAGAGAGAGAGAGAGAGAGAAACCATGCATTCTTCTTATTCAATAATCCATGGGAGGAGGTGAAAAAATCATGGGGATGTTGAATTCTAGTTTTAAAAAATGGGACTTTATTTCCATTAATGATGATGATATGTCTAGGGGGTAATTATAGTTTTGAGAGAGAGAGAGAGAGAGAGAGGAGAGAG
>LPNX010119484.1:17958-34747 GCA_001517045.1 Pseudotsuga menziesii
GTGGAGATTTAAATTTCACTTGGACTAGGTTTGAAGTATGGGTCCATCAACAAGAATTGTCACATCAGGATATTTCTTTAGGTATAATTTTTTTCATGCATGGTGTAATACCCTGTGTGTTAAGCCCCGAACATGTGTAATTTGTAATTATTTATTGTTGTGGCACTAGGTGTTGGGACAGAGGTATTTAAGGGATGAGAGACAGTATTATTATTATTATTATTATTATTGTAAATAATTAATTAATAAAAACAACTGTCATGCCGAAAACCATAAAAGAGTATGGGAGGCCTTGATCCATAGTGTGAAGGGGAATGGGGAAATTCCTAGCACTTTATAACTTGTTGGAATAAGTTTGGTTATTCTGTTATGTATTTATGATTTGGTGACTTTATTAGTTGATGGTCACCCAAACATTGTACAACATACCCAACTTGTGATTATTTTGGCCTTTGGAGTTATTTTGACACCTTATGCTTGGATTGATGGGTTTCACTTGTTGAATGTTCCCTTTGGTGGTTTTGTAACTCCTTTTTGGAGGTTACACTTGGTTTTGTAACCCCCACTTGCACAAAGGCACCCTCATTGGCTAGTTTTAGCTAGTGCATGTGAAAATTATAACTCATAGTTTCACACTTCTCTTTTATTATTCTAGGAGGGTATCTTGGCTTATGTAACTCCTCTCTCTAATTCAAGCTTTCTTGGTATAATTAGAATGGATCTTTTATGGTGGAGTAACCCCATTCGAGTAACTGAAGTTGGATTACCCTGGTTTGTTTTGACCTCCTTGGGTTCGAATTTCCTCCTTTGATTTATAAATATTGGGTTAATATCCTTGGGAAGGGGTTGCTTGGATGGTTGGTTGTTGATCGTGCCATTCTTGTAATTGAGAGCTTGGTAAGCCATGTAGGATATGCTATGTGTGTGAATTGTGTGTTGGGAACACTATGATATTGTGTTTGACATAAGTTTGAGCAATTCTAGTATAGTTCCTCTGTGTCCACTACTTGTCTCCATCCTGGACCTATACATAAATCCTAGTGGTGAATGGTGATGTCCTAAGGGACCTAAGAGGTGAAGGGATTACCATTGCACCTACTAGTGGGGTGGAGGAGAAAGTACGGTGGTGAGGAATTGTGTTTTGGATGATTAAACTAATAATTGAACTATACTTGAGTGCAACTTTGCTTGTGGATCTGTGGCCTTAGCTCGGGGGTGGCCTGTCCAAGACGATTTGGCTTGGTAGAGCCTAAGGATGGATGGTATGTGGATTGATTAATGTCTGTTGCCTCTTGATAAGATAAGTGATTCATTTTAAGTTATTGTACAATTTTATATTATGTTCCCATTGCTGATATAGCACCTTGAATGGATGAACTCTTTACTGGTGATGTACATGGTTATGTATCAATGGTTGGATGCAGCTTTAATGGTTTAATTGCTTGGAAACTCATACATTCTTCTTGACTTCCAAATTTGATCTTAATGAAAGATCAATATATCTATTTATGAGTTTATATTCGATGTATATCTCTACTAACATGCCCTTGGTGGCTCTTATAAACTCCGTTGAATAGTTCCTTAATTTGTTAATGATCTTATGCAAGATTGGATGGTTTTCCACTTGGAGTTTGCTGGAAATCTTAGTGGTTTTATATCTAATTTTGATGGTGGCTTCCATATATCTTATTCATGTTTATTTTCTTTTGTTTGACTTTCAAACATGCCCTCAGTGGCTGTGAATTCTTAATTGAAAGGTCATAGTGCCGAAATTCCAAAGTGTCGTAGTGCCAAAGTGTAAAAGTGTCGAAGTGTCGAAATGCCGAAGGTGGAATCAGGGTTGGATTCTAGAGCTGTGGTTTAGTTCCCACTTCTGAATTCCGAATTTTGAGTTGTAGGGTGACAATGCTCAGTCGTAGGGTGACAACGCTCAGTGCATTGGCATGACCGTTGAGACAAAAGCTTAGATTCATGCTGACATCTAATGTCCAATGCCAATAGAACATAAATATCAATATAGTGTTTTAAATGTGTTGCACTAGCATTCCAATTCCCGATTCCCAATGTAAAAAACGTCCATAGTGTATGGTTAAGTAGTAACTGTTGAGACTGTTTAATTATGATAATTAATTAATTGATTAAAATTCGTTATTTGAAGGCCTAGACTTAGACACCTAATCTGCCATGCAAAATCTTAGTTCATTTTATGATTAAGAAATAGTGACGGGAATACCAATTTCTTCCACTATTTTTCTAACCATAGGAAGAAAACATAATACTATAACAGAAAGAAATATGAGGGAGGGGAATGGGAAATAGGTCATAAGAAGATACCTAGAATAGGGGTTAGGCATTTAAAAAAAATCAAAGGAACCTAAGGGAGCAAATATAGCTAAAATTGTCAAATTAACATTGTTCTTTCCTAGATTTGTGGAAGGAGAATATAATTAGAATCTTATCGAGGTAGTATTTAAGGATGAGTTAAGAAAAATATTTTCCTTGAAGAAAAATAAATGATCATGCCTTTATGGTTTGGTTGTTGATTTTTTCTTAGTGAGTCTATGACCTATTAGAAGGCTTGTTAAGGGTCATTGAAGAGGTTAACAATTCATGTAGGATTGATGAGAGACTCAATTCAACTTTTATTGCACTTACTATAAAGAAATAAAATATTAAATATTTTGATGAATTTAGGTATGTTTTTCTTTATAATAATTATATATATAAAATCATAATAAAAGTGATTGTCCTTGGGACCAAAGGAGTTTTCTTAGACAATTTGGCTTCTTGGAGGGAAGGAAAATTCATGAAGCTACATGTACAACATGGGAGTGTCTCTTCATTATTATAAAGAGTAAGGAGAATTCAACTAAGGTCATCAAATTGGATATGTCAAGGGCATATGATAGAACCATATGCTTGTAATTGAAGTTAACTTTGATGCATGTAGGGTATAATATTTTTGTTGTAAATTAGAATATGAGTTATTTAACCTCAATGAAATGTGTCCTATTGATAAATGGAGAAACATGGATGTTTTTCACACTTGATAAAGGATTAAAGAAAATATTCCTTTATTCCCCATATTATTCCTCTTTGTAGTTGAAGAGATATGTAGGGTAGTCATGGAAGCAAAAAGGAGAGGCAATGTACAAGGTATAAAGAATGGTTCAATGTCGTTAACCCATATTTTGTTTGTTGATGATATTTTTTATTATTACTAAATGGATCAAATAGAGAAACCAAATCCTTTCCAAAGATATTAAATATTTTATGTGTGGCCACTAAGGTGGATGTAAATGCTAAAAATATTTCCTATAGGTTTAGTGGGATAATGGAAGAAGCCATTCAAAGATTATCTTCAATGTTCTCTTTTAAATCAATTGGTATGTAAGAAGGTATGGTGTACATAGGTTTCATCTTAAATCTGGACAACTATACCATAAAAACTAGGGACAATTGATTGAAAGGATTAAGAATATAATTACATTGGATGGTTTTCAAGGACATGAAGATTAACATTGGTTAACTTATAGGCATTTGTAAGCTTTCATTGCAAAATGTGTTATGAAAAGGTTTATCAAAGTATGTTTCAATTCCTTATGAGGAGGGGACATGATACACAAGTGATTCACTTATTTGAATGACTAGATATAACCAAACTAAAACATATAGCTGGTTGGGGACTAAATAACATTATTCTATTTGGGAAATCACTAACAAAAATGAAAAAAACTTATAGAATCTATTGATAAAATAATATTTAATATTTATGAAAAAAGTAATTATATATATATATATAAACATTTACGAAATGAATAAAAAAATTTAAAAGTGTATAAGAATCAATAGATGAATTTGTTCGTAACCTTTGCTATTATTGGTAACACTCTATTACGAAAGGTAGGAAATTAGACCTAAGTAAGATTAGGGGTTGGTCCTATATTTGAATGTGGGATTATTGTTATAATATCTCGGGATTACTTGTTGATATTTATAACAAAGGTTTATTCTCCTTAAATGAAACAAAATATAATGATACAACTAAGATAGGAGGAAAAAAACTAAAAGAAATATCTAGAGTAAGAAACTAATATGATAAGAATCTTGAAACATTGTGTTTTTTTTTTTTAACTCTCCCATTATTAAGGAATGAAAATGAAATTTATGAATATTATATACTAATAAATAACATTTAATAATAATTAATTTTTAATAAAATAATATGAATTGAATAAAAGAAGGGAATTGAGTCAACAAAATCAAAATCAAACGACATGTGGTCAAGAGTTTATTAAGGAGGGTAATAAATTAATTTAACCGAAGGTAATAAATTAATTATAGTGATAAAATGGTCATATTAAGGAATATTTAAATAAAGGTTTTGATTAATAAAGGAATTGGAAACAAAATATAATTAATGAAGGGTTGGAATATAGAATGAATGAATTAATTAAGAAAAAATAGGGAAAAATGTTGATTAAAAAGGTTGAGGAAAAAGAGAATATAAAGAAGAATTTTAAAATAAGAGAGATAACATATAAGATTATACCAATAAAGTAGTGTTTTGTTTTTCTAATTTCATTTTATGTTTTATAACACATTAATTTTTATTTATTTTTTAATTATTTTTTGAAATTTACATATATATATATATATTGTAATTTTATTTTATTTATTTGTATTTAAACTTCTTTAAAATTGTTAAAAAAAATAATTTTTATTTTAAAATAAATTAAATAAAAAATATAATATGAAATCAAAATCCTTGAAAATGCTATGCCATATTATTAATTAGGATTCCACTTCCCTTATATATGCCACATAAGATAAATAAGAGAAAGAGGTTTCACTCTCTAGAGGTTCTTGTTGTAGAAAATATGAGGAGGATTTAAATTCATCAATTTAAAAGCTCCATCAAGAAATATAAATAATTTTACCAAAAACACAAATATTTTATAACGAGTTTCTAGATTTCCAAAATTAATTGATGGTATTTACATATGGTTCTCCTTTCCAACATATGGTTTTGATTTCTCACTTATGTTTTTCCTTCTTATATATAAATTACACAGCAAAAAAAATTGTATTCATAGTTAAGTGAAAAATACATTTTTAAGATGCTTTATAACACTTACAAAGAAGTATTTATATGAAGTGTCAATAGTCCAACATAGTATATAAAGCTAAAACAATCTCAAAACATAGTATAAGAAAGCTCATGGATTGAAAAAACAAAATAAACTTCAACTTTTATAGTCTATCTTGAGATAAACAATCAAACACACTTCCATATCACCTATGAAATAATTTCAAATATCCAAAGTAAACTAGAAATTGCCCCCAAAAAGGTGCAAAATAACGTAGAAGAAAAAAAAAAGTAAAATTAATTTTGATCAATAAATTAGAATGATAATTTTAATGAAAAAATATAGATTCAACTTATGCAATGTTAATAATTTCTTTTTGCTATTATGTTAATTCAACATAATTTTTACCCCATTTCAAGTTAACATAATCGTATAATAAAAGTAAAGCACATTTTTATTTCTTAAATATTCATATTGTGAAATTTTGGTAGAGACATAATTATATCCTATGATTGAAAATACACTTGATGATTAGAAATAGCATTTTTCGTGTAATGTCATACACAATTTGGTGGTTTATTTTCTTAACATAACACAAAATGCTCAAGGAAAAATTCCCTATACCACAAAAATCCTGAATAGCATTTGCTTCCATGTTTTTTCCTCCTTAGGGATGTTGTATCCTTCCTTTTTATCATTTCCTCATCCAACATTTTCTCTTCCTTTATAATAAGTGTCTTTACAATGCCTTGGGACTAATTTTTTTAATGGTGTTGTACTCTAAGAAATGTAGCTTCCCAAGGATAGGTTCACAATAAGTTAGTCACACTTAATAATTTGTCAATGTCCAATATGCATGGATGTTTTTGTTATGTACAAACAAGATCGTTAAACAAACGATATCTCACTATCACTAAAAAAATTATGGGTGATGCATATAATTGTCATAAATTTAAGAGAGGGCTCACTTCCCAAACTTATACAGTGTGATCAATCTATTTTTAGATTACTTTTTCTTCTTCTTTTTGGACCTCTTAAAATTAGTCTTCCTTCATCATGTGCTTATTGTACTTTACAACTTATTACATCTCAAAATTTATTTGAATGAAAATTGATACACACACACACACACACACACACACACACACACACACCTTCTACTTTATCATTTATAAAAATTCCACTTCAAAGATAAATGCCCTCCAAATTGAAAGTGAAATCTTCAAATTGTTTTTATTTTGTTAATACAAATAAAAACTGATATTATTTGTGTTGACAAAAGTTGATAATTTGGTTAATTTTAAAATACAAAATATCGAATATATATCTTTTATATTAGTAAATAGTTGTAATTTAGTGAGTAAAAAAATACTAAAGTTAAAAATATTATTTGTGTTGACAAAAGTTGATAATTTGGTTAATTTTAAAATACAAAATATAGAATATATATATTTTGTATTAATAAATATTTGTAATTTAGTTAGTAAAAAAATACTAAATATAAAATATTTTGTAACTAAAATATAGTAGAAGGAAAAGTTAAAATTATATTTATGATTAGAAAATAATTTTTGTAAATGAATTTTTGAAAGTTTTGAAAATATATATCTTTAAAAGGTCTCTTAAAACAAGATTTGATTTGATTTGAATAACAAGAATGTCGTCTATCCACAAGTGAGGTGATTAAGCTTGTATTAACATGGAGGTTCAAATTCGTGAGTGGGTTAAAGAGGTATGGATTTATTGGATAAGGTTGCACAAATTGTGATGACAATCTTAGCATGCCATATTCTCTTTTATTCAACCAATACACAAAAGTATTTAGCTTAAAATATTAATTAACCCTAATTTTTAACTAAGATGCAATCTTGTGTCACCACAAATTTGAAGCAAACAAAACTCAAAGGTAAACCTTCCACTACAATACACTAAACTCCAATTTTCAACCAAGTAGACTTCAATTACTATTGAAAACATTTATTTACCAAGGTCCAACACAAAGGACTTGCACTTTTATTAGGTTTTCCTATTAAAGAAATCTCCAAACAAAATTATTTTTTTAAATGGTAATATTACAGATAAAAAATCTATTAAATACTTTGAAAAGAACTTGTCACATATATAATTATTTCATAAAAGGATTTTGCCACACAAATTTATTAACATTTTTCATTAATAACACCAACCATTATTATATTTAGATTTAATTTTCAATACTATTAATTACTAACCATAATAAGATTTTTCACATGCATTATCTTATTCTAATTCTTAAATAAAAATCACACAAATTTAATATACTAAGATTCTCAATTTTTTTTTTTTATAATTACATTTAAACAAATATTGTTTTTAAAGTTTTTATAAAATATCAATTCCTATATCAAATGGTTACTCTTACCTTCACTAATTCCTCAATATAGAAAAACAAAGACATATAATTTTTCATCTAATTAAAGAAATAAATAGGTTATTTTCATCTTTTATAAAATATAAAATTTATAATATATCAATTAAAAGAAATGCATAACTTCTTCCAATCTTTTATAAATTATAAAATATCAATTCAAAAGAATACATAACTTTTATTTAGATCCTGTTATGAATTATAAAATATCAATTTAAAAAAATGAACTTTAAAATGTATATTTTAAAATATTACAATAAAGGAAAATCTTCAAGTGAAGTATTTTATTTTTGACTTCTTATTTAATTCTAAAAAATTAATAATGGTATTTGTTAAATATAAATGTTAAAAAATGTTTTTATATATTTTTAATTTAAGAATAACTTATTAAGGATAATGTTTTCTTTTGTGTGATATGCACAAAAGAAGAAAATACATTAGAAATGATGTGACTTTACGACGCGAGAAGCAGGAACAATACATACTTTTGTATGTAGTTTTTTTATTAATGTAATCAGTTTTTTTTCTTATGGAAAAAAGAACTTATTAAGGATAATGCTATTTATAAGTAATTAAATTGAATTGCATTCTCTAAAAAAATTGTCATTCCACTTTGATGCTTTTTCAATCTGACTATTTTATTAAGAATAATGTTTTTCCGGATAATTGAATTGCTTTGCATCCTCAATACTAAGAAAATTGTCATTCTACTCTAATGCTTTATTTAGGTTTCTATTTATTTCAATCTAAGAATAATTTATTAAGAATGATGTGAATTCTAGGCAATTTAATAACTTTATATTCTCTTTGCCAAAAATAAAATTTTTATTCCAATCATTATTCTAAGAATAATTTATTAAGAATGATGTTATTTCTACGCAATTTAATTGCTTTACATTTTCTATGCCAAAATTAAAATTGCTATTCCAATCATTATTCTATGGTAATATTTTGTAGATACTGTATATAAAAAAGAAAAAAAAAGGTTTAGACATTAAATGTTGTATATTACAATTGAAAAGATATGCAAGAATATCCATAATGAATTGACCAATTTAAAACATTTATATTAAATATTCATATTAAAAAATTATCCTATATCAAACCAAAAAGTGTCCTTTAACTTTTCCATAATAAACCTTGCTCAAATTATAGAATCTAATTTATTTTTAAATAATTTAAAATAGAAAGAGTCTTTCAATCTTTCTTATAATAAAAACAACATCCAATTAAAAATAATTTCAATGGTAAAATCTCTACTTTAATGTCATTATGTAATATAACAAGCATATCTTATATCGAATTTACATTTTCGCTTGCCTTTTCATCTTGTTTATTGACATTACTACATATTGTCTCAAAAGAAAATTTATATGTCTCATCCTTATAGAGATTTACAAAAACTCTAATAATGATAATATGTTCTTACTTTTCATTTCTCTCACTGTCACATCACAGAAAGACGAGCACAACCCTCTCAATTGTGATACTACACGCCCACCATATACCTAAACAACAATGAGCAAAAAATCTCAATTCATTCCCACCATATAAAACCAATACACAAAAATAAATTCATGCCCACCATATTACCCAATACACAAAACCAACACGATATCAAAATTCAAAACAATGAAAAAATAACACCCAAAACTATGGATTAAAAAGAACCATAAACCGTGCCAGCACCAATGGCATAAATTACGATTTGATCATGGTGGATATCTGCACACATTTCTTGAGAGAAGACCAAGAAGTCATTGCAGCATTCTTCTCCACTTGCTTCTACGTCTTGGCAGGCTTCCCATAGAATCTCATTCCTACAAGGTCCACACAACATTTAAAAACATGCATATACCAAGGCATTGAACGGGTTGTAGCAGTATGGAAACTAATGATCTTCTTTAGGAATTTATCTGCGCATATATGAAAGTGGCTACAATATTTCTCCAAATCCTGGTTATCCTTAAAACCATGTTGGTATTCAAATTAACCCTCCAACGCCCCAAATTCAAAATATCAGGTGAAATTATATAGGCATTTGACTAATACACAGTCAAAAATCATGACTAAAGCTTGAGTCCTCATATCCTTCATCCAGTCCTAAAAGTACATAACATGAAATGAGGAGTTCTAACAACTCGTCTCTCCTTCTTCTTTTTGTGTGTGTGTGGTGATAAATTTAGAGTTTGCATAAATAGGAGCTTCGAAAATGGTAGAAATATTGGATCCCGTCACTGTAAAGAAGCTAGACGCGGTAAAAAGATTCAAGTGATTTCATTAATGGAAGAAATCCATGCGGTATTTTGTGCTCTTCAGCGTTCCTGTGATTCTTTGCTTTTCATTATTTGATTTAAAAGCAATTTTTCCATCTGTCTGCGAAGTTTGTCCGGTGAAGATACCAGAGATTTGGCATTTTTGTTCAGAGTTGGCTAATCTCTAGACTATTTTCACCTTTTTAGTCAAATTGGTCGAAATTTGGCAACACGATTTGTTGTTGAAAATAAGATTTCCAGTATTAAAATGGAAATTTTTATTGCAAAAATGGATTCAGGACCCTTGATTACTGTTGGGCCACCCATATTATACAATTCCAATCACTAAAAACTACCATTTGAATATCGAATTTTGACCAAAAAAAACTTGTCGAATTTTAGGTGAAAATAGTCTAGAGTTTAGCTTACTCTTATGAGGTTCACATTATGAGGTTCACATTAGGGCATTTATTTTGAAAATTCTATGTCGTGCTGTGTTGAATGCCAGTGTGACAGATAAAAAGCAGACATAAATTTTTAATAATAATTTTTGCAAGACTTCCAACCAGTGAATTCCAGTCGTGATGGGACCAACGACGCGTTGGCACCATTAGAGCATTTGACGGTTGCCAAGTCCATTTATTATGTTTTGTCGCGGCAGGGCAATATGACCCAATATAAAGGTAAAGACTAACGTGACTTCCCGTTGTATTGTGGTTGCCAATGTAGTTTCCGCTAGACTCTTGGAGGTATAAAAAGCTACTGAGACCTTTAGCTGTCATTTGTCTATTGTCGGTTGATCCAAAAATGTGCCTGATTTAAGGTTATTGGTTGGGTCCTTGTGACGTGTTGACGTCGCACTATGTAATGACTGCCATACATATCTGAATTGTTGTGTCATTTCATGAACATATGGATAGGTCTATCTTGGCTCATTGTTGTGACACTCAGGGTCATATGGAGATGTTTGTCGAGGCTTGTTGTGTCACGCATGTCATCTCATGAGAGGTAACTATCTCCACGAGAGGATTCGAACCATGGACTTGGAAGAACAGATTTAGTACACAGAGAATCTAATCAGAGAAAGAATAGATAAAAATTAACAAAAATGCTTTGTTGATCAAAGATTTTTTTTACAATAGCTTACTTACTCTTTGAATGTTGTACTGGAGATGGTTGCACGATATACGAGCTGGAATTAGACGAAATTTGAGGTCTAAAATGGGTCTCCTAAGAAAAATAATAAAATAATAGTCAAAATAATAAAACAATAGTTAAAATAATAAAATAATATTTATTAATTTTGGAGGAAGAATGAAAAAAACTACTTTTTTGTTTGCATTTTTGACATATCTCACTGTTTGTTTACTCACATTTCGAGTGGGAGAGATCGTTGGATGCGGAATTTAATTCTGCATCCAACGAGTACCCACACTGCATACTTTTGATGGACCTCGCTACCCCAAAAACAAGAAATACCCGAAAAAATGTGATGATGATATCATCATCACATTTTTTCGGGTATTTATTGTCTTTGGGGTAGAGGGGTATGTCAAAATTATGCAATCTGGGTACTCGTTGGATGCATAATTAAATTTTGCATCCAACGAGCTCTCTCGCTTGAAATTTGAGTAAAAAAATAGGGAGATATGTCGAAAATACGAATGAAAAAAGTAGTTTTGTTTTATGAAAAATATGTCAATTAAACCATTATGGTTGACTCATTTTATTGAAATTCTATTGGTTCTTGAATTCCAACTCACAAAATTCATTGTTGGTGCGTTTTCTTATAAGGCCCATTTTAGACCCCAAATTTCCTCTAATGGAGTCGGGTGCTCCACTGGGGAATTCCACATCGTAGCCTCTTGGTTGTGAGGATGGGCAGAGGGGGCCGTGGGAGCGCCCATGAATTTGGTTCCCCATTTTAGAGCTGTGTCTACAAGACAAGGGAAGGAGGAAAGTATGAGTAGGATTTGTGCTACAAGTCACGGAAATCAATGCCAGAAGAACACACAATTCATTTGCTAATTTTTTGATGCATTTTAGGTGGTTGTTGATAGTACCCATCATTCTGTCGTTTTCCTTGTTCTATCAGTATATTCAATGGCGGGATATGATACGATGCCTGATCCACGACCCCCATCGAAGGAGCAGCACAGGTGAGTGATAAAAAAAGTGCAGGATCGCATCAACAGCCGGCGACCACAACACTATGGGATGATCTGCACGGTGCAAAGGTCATGGATTGAGGTCTCTATGAGGTAGTCCGAGCACAAGAGATAAAAACAGGTGGCAAACATTGGTTGGGAATGAAAATGACACGCGGTAGCAAATAATTCACCGAAGGGACGACCGTTTTTCGCCACGATGGCAGAAAACAGATCTGAGAGAAGAACATCTTCGACGTAAATATGTGTGGCCTCTCCTTAAACTCCTTGAGGTATAAATGACTAATTGGTGTGACCTTTACTTAAACTCCTTGAGGTAAAATAACTTGTATGGATAATGAATATTCTATATTTTTATCTCTCTACATAAACATTATATTAGGTTCCATGGCTTATTTGTGACCTTCACTTAAACTCTTTGAGGTATAAAAGACATGGTATAGATAATGGATATTTTATAATATTTATCTATCTACATAGATATTGTATTAGGTTTCATAGCGAATTCTTGTAGAGTTATATCATGTATGACCCAACCACCTGTCATCAAGTTGATCACCAACATAGAGTCTACCCAGACTTGTAAATGAGTAAGTTTATTAAACTTGGTTAGATGAAAAATTGCTATTACTATAAGAATTTCAAATCAATTAAATGTGACATGCCCCATAGAGGCACTAAAATATATAAAGTTTCATTCATGCAAAAATAATACATCTCCAATTCCATATATATATTCATTTCCCTAGTAGGCTCCATCAAAATATCCTTTGGGACAAGATCTATTCACAACTAATTCACCCAGATGTATTATCTTTGATACTTTCTCTCTCTTTTTTTTAATCCTCAATAATGCCACATATATGATAGAAAGTTTGGAAGGTTTGCATAGTTCTATCCTCAAATAAGCTTGAATTGTGGGCCAACCAAATGCCCCATAAAGTAAGAAAAGGAGCAACAAGGGATTTATTTAGTTCTTTTCTTTCAAAATATTATTTGAAGCTTTCCTCAATGCAACCCCATTCCTTATATTGTTAACTCCATCCCATTCACTTATGTCTTTCCATACCTATAATGAGAAAGGGAGCAAGGAAAACAAATGTAAAACATTTTCATACTCATTTTTACATAAACATAAAACATTAGGTCCATGTTTATTTTTCCTTTGTAGGATATCCCAAGTAGCTACCTTATTATTTATAGCTATCAATAAAAAAATAAATTATATTCTTAGTTTCTCTCACTTTCCATATAATTTCCCACCACCAACAACCTTTCCTTTCAATAGGAGACGTTATGACTTCGTAACCTGACTTAGAAGACTTAAGGCCCGCATGTCTTATTCCTATTCCAAATTAGTTCATATGATTCCTCTTTTAGTCTTATGTCTCCATACCTCAACTATAAGACGCAATTATTCCAAAATTTGACAAGTGCACCTTCTAACCCAACTTGGATTGCATTCATCCATCCTTGTTTCCAAATATTCATTTGACCTTCATCACCTATTTAATTCAGTTTGATAATGTCAAGTCCCTGTCAATATTGAATCAAAACATTATGAAGTAAGATAGAATCACCATAGCCTATGATGGTTTGTGTGTGACACATAATTTAATTTCTCCCTTCTAAACAATGAAGACATCCCTTTGTGTTAATCCAAACCTAAAGCCCCAAACATTCCACTATTGTATAAAAAATCTAGTTTTATGGACCTCAAGCGATAATGTCTCCTCCCCTTTCCAATTAGAGATTCGACAACAACAATATAAAAATTTCTCCTATCCTATTTCGACAATCCCCCATCACTACCAGTGTTAGAATTAGGAAGTTATAAATGAGGTTTTCCCACATTCACTATGGGATCAATGAAATGGATTGATAGATTTAGCCTACCAATCTTAGTCTTTAACTTTATGATAATCCCGTTAGAAAGTGTAGGTCATATTTCTTTGATTTCCAAAACAAGTATTCATTACTATTAGAATTTACAATAGGAGTCTTATTGGGATTATTGTCCACAAAACCTTCATTAAGGGACTCCTCCAATACAACAACACCCACCAGATCCTTTTCAATGGGAATGGACATGCCTCTAATGGATTGTTAACTTTGTTCGATTGATTTGGAAAAACTGAATATGTTTTTATCCCAACTAACTACAAAACACTATCTAAATACCCAAAGGGAAAAAAGATTCAATATTCCAGACTAGGTCAATCTCAAATTGTTTACGCTTTTGTGCATTAACGTCCAAAAAAATGGTCTATAATTGTGTAATCACTTTATATTTCTCAGAGGAAAGGGGAGAGATTTTATTCGTCTATATTTTTCTAAAAGAAGTTCAAGAACATTCTAAAACAATGTGATCATGCATATGGCACCTCAAACAATGAAAAGGAACATCCCCACAATCAATATTGTGTGAGTAAATTTCCACCTATACCTCAATATCCATATTCTACATCAATCCACCCCTAGTATCAATATACACTAAAACCCTTGTGATAGTACGAGCGAGACTCTTATTCAATGAGTCATTAACCCTAATAGTATTTTCCCAAGCCATTACCAAGTTTAAAAAATATATATACTATCATAGATACCTAATTTTTTTTTTAAATATAGAAGTTAGGTACGAACAATATCTCCTTGGTCCGAGCAATTGGCTAAGGTTTTATTATGATGAAGAAAAAAACAAAGCGTTTACCATATCGTGAACCATACCAAATGAAGGCACACACGAAAAAACATTTGGGCCCTTTGTTGGGTCTTCACTCTAATCCAATAGCTATACATGTCATTAGGAAGGTCCATTACAAATGTGTCTGAAATTTTGATCATATATACATATTTCCCTTCCGACATTTGGTTTTACTTTCCTATTCATAGTTTTCTCTATTATATGTGTGTATAGGAGGAATTTTATTATCAACTCTTACACATATGAGTTGTTAGGTGTATTCTCCTTGAAGGTAGTGCCTTTGATCATTGTTTAGAGTTGTTATGGTATTGATCCATGGTATTTATTTCTAACCCATGGCATTTTATTAATGGATGGAATTTACTATTTACTCATCATCTTGATTGATCACATGTATGGAATTTTATTCACACTTTCTATGCACACTGTTAAAAAAGGGGGGGGGGGTTATTTTTGTGTATAAATAATATTATTTGCAATTTTTATTCAAAAAATATTAAAATTACAAGCTTGATCCATCTCTAAGGATTGATTGAGGGTTAACTAACTCAAGTATCAAGTGTTTGTATTTCCCACCAAATCAACTCTTTCGAGTGATTTTCCAATCTCTATTGAACCTTGCAAAAACACCTCGCATGGACCAAAAGGAGTCTTTCCAGAATTAATCTTTTTCGGCATCCCCAATCATGTGGCACTAGCTTTCCTTTGCCACAAGGTTGAGACCAACTTTCACATGCTACAACCAAACTATGCCTTACATTTATGTTAGATGTGCACTTAAGTTCTTTACTTAACCAAGCATTCATATATCAAACCATGGCTTCAAAATATCCGAGCAATACTGTTAACAACCATTAAAACTTGACTATTTATACACTTAGCCAATATTAATAGTTAACCAACACTAAGTACTACATCACAAGAAACATAATAACATTCACCATATAAAGAGTACACAACACACGTGAAATGGAACCCAAGGAAGGTGCCTTAAATTTTATTAGATGAAATATTTTACACAATACAATAGAGGAGCAATGCAAATTCCATTGGCTCATTTTATAGAGTACAATTACTCTTAGAATTTTTTTTCCCAATCCATGTCACAACCCTTCAGTGCCTACCTCTTTCAGATCATGTTCACATGCTTGCGGTTTTCCTAGCTAGTCCAATTTTCCCTTACACAAGAACCTAATATTCTACAGTTCTCTTTTGAACTTCCTTGCAAAGCTTGCGTTCCATTGCAACTTGAAGTATTCTTCTTTATATATGAGTCTTGTTGAGCTCAAGAAAGCCCCTCATAATTGAAGTGGTACCAAGCGTCTACATATTCCCTTGATAGCTTCTACTCGATGGCTATTGCATCTGCAAGTGTAGCCACATCATGCATGCTTATGCCCATGTCTATGCAAGTGCTCTCAATGTGCATCACAAGTATATTTGTGCACCAACTAATCACATGAAGTACCATTAGATGAGTGTTTGTTGATGTTTCTCCATGGGTCCAACATCGGGCAAACATTTTGTAGATCATTTTCCCAAGTGGTCATGTGTAATATTGACCAATGATTGGTAGAGAATGATCCCTTATTAGTCATGTGTATTGACTATGTGTATTGAGGCCCAAATGCTTAGCCTTTGTATAGTCATGTGGATTGACTATGAGTGAAGGAAGGCTAGTGGCCATCACATTCCATACTCTATGTGGGAGTGATCTATTCTAATTAGAGTGAGTCGAATTGTCTATGTTATATGGGCTCTTATCACCTTGTGCAATAGACAAAGTCTAATCTAATGTTGAATTTGACATTGGATCTAAGAAGTGTTCGGGACTTCTTACAGTATGGTCAAATCAACATTAGAGCTCTATGTGTGAATGTGATCTGCATGCGAGGAGATTGGCATCAATGATCAATGATAATTTTTCTATAATGAAGAAATAGACAATCATTAGAGGAATTTTGGGGTCTAAAATGGGCCTCCTAAGAAAAATAATAAAATAATAGTTAAAATAATAAAATAATGGTTAAAATAATAAAATAATATTAATTAATTTTGGAGGGGAAAAGAAAAAAACTACTTTTTGTGTTCGTATTTTCGACATATCTCCCTGTGTTTTTACTCAAATTTCGATCGGGAGAGCTCGTTGGATGCGGAATTTGATT
>LPNX010119484.1:34858-64434 GCA_001517045.1 Pseudotsuga menziesii
TCAATACAAACCATTGAAGAAGTATCAGATAGCATTGAACTTAGTCCTGGAATAAAATGAAGACAAGAAGACAAGTCGGCATGAAGATAAATAAAAGATGAAGCCCAAAAGTACAATTCAACCCCATTGAGGAAACTTCTAGTGAGAATAAGAATATAAATAAAGTGTTTCCCACTTCAATTGTACATACTCACTCATCATCACATATTCTTCTCTCCAGTCGTGTGCACCTCCTAGGAATGCCTAACTAAGGAAATAAGTACAATTTCGGGGTTCACTTATTCTCTTGGAATATTTGCTACCCTTGTTAGGGTTTCTTGTGAAGGAAGGAAAAACTCTCTTGTACTAAGGATCATCTTCATGATTGGTATTGTATTTGAATTGGATTGATTTATTCTAAGAAAATTTTATTGGGTTTTCTCCCTATTAGGTTTCCTAGGGTAAAATTCATGTCTCTTGTGCATCGTTATCTTTTAATGATCCTAATCTCTTTTATTTCTGCTGAAAGTGAATATTGATTACACAATGAAATTGCAGGATGAAATAAATGTTTCAATAATCATTGTGAAAAGAATTTCCAAAAAAATGAAAATTGGATTAAAATTCAACATGGTATCAGAGCACTTATGTATAGAATCCATTGCTAGAGACTCTTTCTTCCCTAATATGAATACTAGGGATTCCAAGTTTAGACATTTCTCTCCATATATTGGAATTGAATATATCACCTTGGAACTCGCACTAGGAGGGCACACTTATCTGTGGAAGCGAATTTCAGTTTTGTGAAAATTCAATTTTGACCTAATTTATGTTGGAATGAGAGAATTAGGGTTTCCAGTTTTGAACCCTTTTGGCCATAGGATGGACTAAAAATAATGTTATAAAGGTCACCTAAGGAGGGTGCATATATCTATGGAGTCGGATTTCAATTTTGGCATTTTTTTAAATTTGACCTAATTTTGGGGACTAGGGTTTCTGGATCATTTTTTTGCAGATCTTGACAAGATGGTGTCTAGTCTCATAGTAGAAGATAGGTTGGATGGTGCTTCAAACTTCAGATCTTGGAAAACAAGAATACTCTTTGTATTGGATGAAAATAAGATCTAAGATTATATAAATAAATATGTCTCAGAACCAGAAGATGTCCAAGAGGATCTTAATAGACTCTGTAACATATCACTTTATTCCACATATTGTAGAATTGAATAATTCCAAAGCAATGTATGATGCCTTAGTAGGATTATTTGAAATAAAAAAACACTATCAGGAAGCTATCATTGAGGAATCAACTTCGTTGCATAAAGATGACCAACTTAGATTTTGTTGCTACTTACTTTATGAAGGTCTCCCATTTAAGATATCAACTTAAATCAATTGGAGACATTATTGAGGATGCATAGCTTGTTATGGTAACCCTAAATGGAATTCTTCCCTCACGGGAATCATTTATTCAGAGTGTTTGTGGAAGAGAAAAGCTACTCAAGTTTGATCAAATGTAGGTTGATTGTGTTCAAGAGAAGGCCATAGCATTATCCAAGAATAACTTATAGAAACCTCAGTAGGAAGAAAATAAAGCTCTTGTAGCTCATGCAAGAAAAGGAAAAGCAAGAAGAAACCTTAGAAGGAAAAATTCAGGTGGAAGATCAACTCCAACTCAAGGACAAAAAGAGAATGAACTTGAAGAAATCAGATGTTTCAATTGTCAGAAATTCCGCCACTACTCTTATTAGTGTACTCAAAATAAAATAAAGGGAACATAACATGCATCAACATCTAGTGTTTATGAGCCTCCATCAAAGAAGGAAAAACAAGATAAATTGATGAGATTTCATATGAACTCCTAAAGGAGTATTTCTTCTAGTACACTCTAGGTATGTGTACACCAATGACCGTATTATCTAGGAATGATGTCTTGTACTATGTGATAATCAATATATGAATGCTGTCTTGTACTATGTGATAATCAATCTATGAATGATGTCTTGTATTATGTGATTGTCATTGGTGATTAAGAAAAAGGTTGAAGTATTTAGTATTTAGTAAGAACCTAACAAAAAAAAATATCAATATTTTGAGATTAGATAATGGAGAACTCACCTCCAAGGAATTTAATGATTCCTACAAGGAGGCAGAGATCAAGAGGGATTCAACAACAAAGATAAAAATTCTTTATTGGAGTAGAAAATAGAGTGCTACATCTCTTGTATTAATCAATACACAATGAGGACCAAAAGTTTTAGAGTTGGCGATTCATATCTTGAAGCCAACATGGATTCATGATCTCTTGTAGGATGTAGAGAGACATGCATCTCTCGGTGATGCTTCTAGGAAGAGAAAAGACCTCAAAGGTTCTCAAGTTATTTATGAGTCACATAATTTATTTTCAATTATGAGGAAGTAGCAAACCAACAAGATTCCTTGATGGATGAGTTCCAGTCCATTATAAATAATCATGTGGAAAATAGTGTTGAGACTTGAAGGGAAGTTAGTGGTGACTTCGAAATGAATCTATAAGATCGTGCATGAATTCTAGATTGGCATCTGGGAGGGAATATTATACATGCTATGGAGTTAACCAATTTGTAGAACTCTAAATCTTGGATGATATTCATTATTTCTTAGTAGTCCCACTTGATGTGAAGATGACACAAATGGATACATAGGGGTCAACAATGTAGAAGGAAACAAGTTGCTTCAGTGAAGGATACTCAGATGTAAAGAAAGTAGAATGTTCATATGTAAAGAGTGTAGGATGCTCAGATGTTCAAGGAGAAGAGTGTCCAGATGCAGAGGGAGCGAAATACTCAGGTGTAGATGGAACAAGATTATCCAACTCATAATGAATAGCTGTAGCACAACTTGTTGATAATAAAGAAGACTTTTGTATGGACTTAAGAAGGAACCCATGACGTGGTCTGTTAGAATAGATGTGTACTTGATGAGCTTGTACTTCACCAAGAGTGATGTTGATTCCAAACTTTACTACAAGGTTGTTGATGGCGATCAAGTGATATTGGTGTTGTATGCCGATGATCTATTTCTTACATGAGCAAAGTGGCTCATATACGAGTGCAAGAAGAAGTTGGCCTCTGAGTTTGAAATGAACGATATCGACTTAATACACTACTTCTTTGGATTAGAGGTGTGGAATATACCAAATGATATCTTCCTTAGCCAAGGGAAGTACACAGTTGATATCTTGAGGATATTTTGTATGATGGATTGCAAGTCCATGACCACACCCTTGGAGGAAAATATGAAGAAGATGAGTGATTCTACTTCATATTCTCCTTAATGTATCTGGTCAACACCATACTAGATATTTGCTTCCCATTGAACACCCTGATCCAATTTATGGGTGAGTCGAGGCATGCACATTGGGTGGTAGAAAATCATGTGCTAAGGTACCTGCGTGGTACAGTTGGATTTGGATTGAGATATGTCTAAGGTGAAGAAGTGAATCTACAGAGTTATGCAAATTCTAATTAGGAAGGGAGTGCATTGGACATAAAGATAACCTTAGGGTGTTTCTTCAACCTAGGATCAACCATGATATGTTGGTTTAGAAAGAAGCATAATTATGTCGCACTCAGTATAACGGAAGCATAATATTATGCCGCTAGCGTTGCAAGTTGTGAAGTAGTGTGTCTTTATAAGATTCTTGCAAGATCATTTAATTAGGAGCTAGAGATGACCATGATACACTATGGCAATCAAATATGTGTCAGGCTTTTTAAAAATCCATTGTTCCATGACAAGTCGAAGCATATTGAGATCAAATACCACCTTATCCAAGACGTGGGGTAGAAGGGGGTAGTAAATCTACAATACATATCCATGGACGAGCAAATAACCGAAATTCTCACCAAGTCTCTATCTAAGGAAAAGTTTGTATACTTCACGGAAAATCTTGGTGTGATGGATAATGCCTCTCTGAGTGAGAGGGAGTGTTGATGTGCAACATTGTTATGGTTCTATAGATGAGTCGCAGACATTCACGTGAGATGAGTGGCCCAGACACCGTGATGGTATTATAGATGAGTGGGAAAAAATCATGAGATATGAATGGCCAGGACACCATGATGGTTCTATGGATGAGCAGATAGACATTCACATGAGGTGAATGGTCCAGACACACAGATGAGCAACTTGCATTCGTGAGAAGTGAATGATACTAGAGATGTTGATACAATACATATCCAATATGGATCACAAACATTCTCACCAAGTATGATGACTTGGAATGATGTAGAATGACTACATTGGACATTCTCACCAAGTGTGATGTAGAATGTCTCCCTCGCTAAGAGGCAGTGTTGATATTTCTCCATGGTTCTAGAATTGAGAAAACATTTTTTTATCATTCTCCCAAGTGTTCATGTGTAACATTGACCAATGGTTGGTAGGGAATGGTCCAGTCATATGTATTGATTATGTGTATTAACACTCAAATGATTAGCCTTTGTCTAGTCATGTGGATTGACTATGAGTGAAGGAAGGCTAGTGGTCACATTGCATACTCTATATGGGAGTGCTCATGATACTCGATCTATTCTAATTAGAGTGACTTGACTTGTCTATGTTATATGGCATCTTATCCCATTGTGTAATAGATATTAGACAAAGTCTATTATAACATTGAATTTGAAATTGGCTCTAAGAAGTGTATAGGATGGTCAAATAAACATTAGAGTTGCATGTGTGAATTTTACCTACATGTGAGGAGATGGGAATCAATGAGGATAAATTTTCTATGATGGAAAAATAACCAAGAATTCAAGACAAGCCATTGAAAAGGTCCCATATAGAATTGAAGAAGACCCAAAAGAAAATGAAGACAAGAAGACAAGTCGGCTTGAAGATAAATAAAAGATGAAGCCCAAAAGTACAAGTCAACCCCATCAAAGAAACTTCTAGTGAAAAGAAGGATATAAATAAAGTGCTTCACATTTCATTTGTACATACTCTAATCATCACATCTTCTTCTCTCCATTTGTGTGCACCTCCTAGGAAGGCCTAACTAAGGAAAGATGATTGGTATTGTATTTCAATTGGATTGATTTATTCTGAGAAAAGTTTGATGGGTTTTTTGCCTATTGGGTTTCTAAGGGTAAAATCTTTGTGTCTGTTGTGCATGGTTATCTTTTATTGATCTTATTCTTTTATTTTTTCTAGAAGTGAATATTGATTATGCAATGCAATGAAATTGTGGGATGAGATAAATGTTTCAAGAGTCATTGTGATAATAATTGTCAAGAATTTGAAAATTGGATTAAAATTCAATAATGTCCACTCGTGTGTTTAACTCTACTAATCAATCCAATAAAGGCATTGATGTTGGGAAAATTTTTTGATCACATTGATCGAGTGAATTGACCAATGGTTGGTAGAGAATTGCCCCTTCATAGCCCTCAATGGTTGGTAGAGAATTGCCCCTTCATAGCCCTCAATGGTTGGTGGAGAATTGCCCCTTCGTAGCCCTCTAATATAGTTAGTCAAGTGACTTGACTGTAGTGTCTTGTGGCTCGAATGCTTAGTCTATGTCTTGTCATGTGAAGTGGCTTGAGTAATAGGAGGCTAGAGGTCACAATGCATGCTCCATGTGAGAGTGCTTTGTGAAGAAGTCATCCATCTAGTAGAGTAAGTTAACTTGTCTATATAAAAATAGATTAATCTCTTGTAATGAAACAAAGTCTAATCTAATGCTGTATTTGACAATGATTATAAAAAATGCATGAGACTTCTTAGAATATGGTCAAAATTACATTAGAAGAGAATGTGAATGGTATATGATGAAATATAAACAAAGATAAATTTTCATAATGAAAAAAGTTAAGAATTCTTTTCATTATTAAAACCAGGATAACACAATTTCAAAAAACCTTTGCACATCTTTAAAAATTCTCAATATCAGATAACGTATATTTGTTAAAAATGAAAAGATCTTAGAAAGAGCTTCAAAAATCAAACTCAAAAGATTCAAAGACAGAAGCGAGAAATACTTTTCAATACTTACATTTGTATCATTGAATTTTTCCATAGATATAGCAACATACTCGAGCTCTCAAAATATCTGGCCTAGCTACTGAATCTCTTAAGAAATCTTTTCCATTATTATTAAAATCACCAGAACATAATTTCAAATCTTCGAAATCTCTGAACATCAGATAAATGCATCTCTGTTAAAAATGAAAAGAACTTCGAAATCACTTCAAATATCAAACTCAAAAGATTTGAAGACAGATGTGAGAACTTTGAAATCTCTGAAGATCAGATATATGCATCTCCGTTAAAAATGAAAAGAACTTCGAAATCGCTTCAGATATCAAACTCAAAAGATTCAAAGACAGATGTGAGAAATACTTCATGAATTATCTCGAAATTACATTTGTATCAAGCTCTCAAAATATCTTGCCTAGCTACTGAACCTCTTAAGAAATCTTTTCCATCATCAAAATCACCAGAACACAATTTTAAAAAAACCTCTGCAATCTTTGAAAACTTTAAAGATCACATATATGCATCTTTGTAAACAATGAAAACATCTTAGAAATTGCTTCAAAAATCAAGCTCAAAAGATCAAAGATAAACGTAAGATACTTCATGAATTATCTGGAACTTACATTTGCACCATTGAATTTTGCTGTATAAATACTAAGCTCTCAAAATATCTTGCCAAGCTACTGAAACTCTTAAGAAATCTTTTCCATCATTAAAACCACCAGAATACAATTTCAAAAACCCTCTGCAAATCTTTGAAAACTCTGGAGATCAGATATATGCATCTTTGTATAAAAGGAAAAGAACTTAGAAATCGCTTCAAAAATCAAACCAAAACCAAAAGGCCATCATTCATGGCTGGCTGGCTACTCAGGGGTATTAAACTTTTTAACAGCCCTGAGGCCCTCGGATGCCGCATGCTTGGCCAACTCCCCTGGTAAAATGAGCCTGGCTGCAGTCTGAATGTCCTGGGAAGTAACGGTGTTCTTCCGGTTACTAACCGCGAGACCGGAGGCTTCCGTTGCGAGCTTATCAAAGATGTCATTGAGTAAAGAATTCATTATGTTCATTGCCTTGGAAGAAATTCCGGTGTCGGGATGGAGCTGCTTCAAGACCTTGAATATGTAGGCATTGAATGTCTCCGTCACTTTCTTTCTTCGCTTATTCCTGGGCTTCCTGGGCACGCTTGCCGACGACGGCAAAGATGAAATCTCCTTCGCCGGAGACGCTGGATCCATTAATGGCTGCCTGCCTCCCTCGACGTTTTTTCTGGAAAGAATAAAGGCCTTCAAAAGCCTATCACGGATGCTTCGTATTCTGTGACTAGGATGCTTCGTATTCTCTAAATGGCAATGCTCGATAATGGTTGATTATAGTTGGTTATGGGTGAAGATGTTTGACTATGGTTGACTATGGATGAATATGGATGACATTGGTTTCCCATATATAACTATGGCTGACCATTTTTATCACGGTAAACTATGGATTCACCATGGGTGACCATGGTTTACTATGATCGAATTGTTTAACCAAGTTATAAAAAATCCCATGTTTGACCATGATTGTCAATTGTTAACCATGGTTAAATATAGTTGATAATAGTTGACTATAGTTAACAACGTTTGACTAAAGTTTCCTATGCATAACCATTATTGACTATGTTTTATCATGGTTGACCATAGTAGAATATGGTTGAACTTGTTTGCATATGATTAACCAACATGGTTGAATATGATTGACCATGATTGTATATGGTTGATCATATTTGATTATGGTTGACTATGATTATTTAACATTGTGACATTCATGAGTCAATGGTTATGTCCCATTGTGACATTCCTCAAAGGTTATGTTACAATATGGTGTTGATCATAGATTATGTTAATTTATGATGTTCTCAAATTGTAATATCTAAGTGTGACATTCATTAAGTCGCTTTTTGAAATTCATAAATGATTTAGTATCACATTTTGATGTTCATGAAGGGTTATGTCACAAGAGACATTAAATGTTGACTTCAACAACATTCATTAAAGCTTATGTTGCATTGCGATGTTCCTCAAATATTTATGTTTCATTGCAACATTTATCAAGGGATACACTACTTTTTGAAAATCATAGATGGTCATATTTCTTAAACTATGGATTAAGCAAGCAAATGACAATATTATAAGCACATGAATCATAGTCACCTCTAGATTTAGATCTCAGTGACAAGTCATCAGTGGATAGGCATGACAACTCATAATGTGATAAGAATAACAATTCACATGAGCAGTGATCTAGGACTTTGTGATTGCATAGGGACTTACAATCTAATAATATTGCATTATGATATTCATGAAGGGTTATGTTGCATTGTTATGTTTGTCAATGATTTGGCCACATGACAACATTAAGATGTTGGCTTCAACAAATGTTGAATGGAAACATTTAGGATCATTTTAAATATTAGGTTACATTGTAATAGTAAGATGTTGACTTCAATATAACAACAACAACAACAATAATAATCTATACTTATGGTTACCGCCAAGCGAGACACTAATTTGGTGTATGAGACCCCTTGTGCATAACGATTTAATTGTTAAAGCCTACAGAGGTATACATTCCCTACCCTCATTCATATTTGAACTTGTGATAGAAGGAAACACATGCTCTTCGCTGTTAGACTCACTCATGATGTATATCACAATGTGTTAGAAAAACATTAATAATATGGTTAACTTAAATATTATTTGACAATTTCAATACCAACCATTTAATAAGTTTTTTAATATTATGTCACATTACAACACTTCGAAGTAATAACATGGTTAACGTCATTATTATATGAAATTGTGACATTTGAAAATGAATAATGTATTACTGTAATAAACACATTACTAACATGCAACAACTAGCCAGCATGCTAAGTTTACATTATAGTTTTGTTTACGGTTATAATTAAATGCAAAGCTAAAACATTAAATGTTGGTTGATTAATGCTAGACTAATATCTAGCATTACTTAGAATTTGGATAATATTTAAAATTGATGCTCTCCAAACATATGATCGAAGCTTCAAAAATCTATTTTCCTCATCATTTGCCTTGGGATGAGGCCAAATAAGAACACAAACAACTCTATTGGATGATATAAAAGTTCAAATATTTTCATTGGTTGAAATAAATCTTGAAAAACAAGATGCATAGAAAACTTTGGTTAAATATTTGGTTTTCTTGCCAAGACTAATAGAAACAATCACAAGCCAAATCATAGAGTCCCTACATCCGGAGACAGAGACTAATAACATGGTTAACGTCAATATTATATGAAATTATGACATTTGAAAACGAATAATGTATTACATGAGTTTGATATGATGACATTTGAAAAGAAATAATGTATTACATGAGTTTGATAGTAAGTTTCAGTGTAATGTTATGCCATATTTCAACAATAATAATGTAAAAATTCACTTAAAATCATGTTACATTTTGAAATAATAAAATTAAAAGTAATAAAATGAATGACACATTGTGACATTTCAAGATAAATATAAGTAATGTTTGAGGTCAATAATATAGTTAAATTTTAACATGATGTCACACTGCAATAATAATGAGAAGTACAAATTTAAATGATCATTTAAATATTATATGGCATTGCAACATTTAAAAATTAATATTATCATTAATTATTTTGAAATGTATGTTTTATTATGATAACGATAAAATTATAGCTTTAATGAAATGTGTTATTGTAATATTGAAAAGTAATAATTTAAGAGTTTTTGTTTGATATAATAGTAGGTTTGATAGATTTTATTCCATTTATTTGGGAGTAATTTTGTTGAGATATATTCTAGTTTGGATGACCGATTGATGGTTTGGTTTGCTCGATCTACTATAGATTGAAGTGAGGAAGTTTGTTGAGATTTCTCATATGTGTGTGATTTTTCTCTGATTCCTTCAGAATAGCAGATAGGTGGTTTTTCTGCGTGCAAAATCTAAGAGGTTTTGTTTGACTTTGGTGGGGTTTGATATATTTCATTCCATCCACTTAAGTACAATTCCATTGCGACATATTTTGGCTTAAATGTCTGACAGACGGTTTATTCGACCTATCATTCACGAAAATGAAGAAGTTTGTTGAGATTTACTATGTGTATGAGCTTTCTTTGATCCCTTCAAAATAGCAGAAAAATAATTTTTCTACATGAAAAATCTAAATTTTTTTGTTTAACTTTAACAATATTATAATTATTATTCAATAAATAATAAATGATAAATTAAACAAAATTAAAAAAAAATATTCCCCTTTTCATTAGAAGGATTATTGCTTCTAGTGTTTATATATATATACTCCTTTTCATTAGAAATATTACTGCTTCTAATGTTAATAAGTACTTATAATATGGTTATATAAAATATAATTGAAAGGTCATTATTATCTGTGCGGGCAAGTTATCATTTAATCAATAAGTTATTGACTTTATATTAGTTAGCTTTGACTTAAATTGTTTTCACAAATTTACTAATATTAAACTTTATAATTTATTTTTTATATTTTCTTAAATTTATTTATCTAATATATTAGTGGTTCGGTTCTTATTTTGCAATCATTACAATATAATTGAAAATGACTATATATATATATATATATATATATATATATATATATATATNACTAACACTATAAATTAACATAAAATACTTGTCCAATTTTCTTGAAAACAAATTAAGTCTATTAGTATTAGATATTTACTTTCTTCTTTGTATATGGACAATAAATATAATCTTACATCATAATATTTTTATATTTTTTAAAATTTATTTATCTAATATATTATTGGTTTAATTCTTGTTTTGCAATCATTACAATCAAATTGAAAATGACAATTTAATTTTTTTTTAATCTTTTTAAAAATTTATTTTTCTTATATATTATTGGTTCAATTCTCATTTTGCAATCATTACAATACAATTGAAAATGACAATTTAATTAATTAATGTACCAACACTATAAATTAACATATAACATGTGTCCAATTTTCTTGAAAACAAATTTAGTCTATTATTATTAGATATTTACACAATATTACTTATCTTCTTTCTATATGGACACTAAATATAATATTACATCATAATAACAAATAATTAATAATTAATTTTTAAGAGGTTTACAAGTGGTATGTTTAAATCTTACTAATACATGGTAAACATTATAAATCTTAAATACATATTAATACTTTTGAAATCGAGATGTTCCATTTTGAAATCTGCTTGAACTCATTACAAAATTTCTTGATAGTTTTTTATGACTAGCCAAAGAAACTACAAACCAATGAAACTCGAACCAATTGATAGAGCATGCCATTTTCAACTTCTAGTTGAATGCATTGGCAGGTCAAATATGTAATATTTATGCATACTTGATTTTTTGAGCTTCAATTTAGTTAGCAACTCTATTGTTCAACTAAGATATGGCTACTTCATTTTTAGGCAAGATTCTCTCATTCCTCCTCAATGCATGTTGCATGTTCATTGACCCAAGTTTCTCATCTTTTCCACTGTTTGAGGATTTAATTAAACAGACATGGGAAGAGCCATGATCCTTGAAAGATGGATCACATATTTGAAAAAATATACCTAGAAACGCTGACACCGCCAAAACCAAGCCACGGGGGCTTCACTTGTTCGTCAATATCCTATCACGTTAGTTCATATTCATTAGAGGAAACTTGGGGTCTAAAATGGGCCTTATAAGAAAGCGTGCCAAAATAAATTTTTGTGAGTAGGAATTCAAGAACCAATAGAATTTCAATAAAATAAGTCAACCATAATGGTTGAACTGACATATTTGTCATTAAAAAAAACTACTTTTTTTGTTTGTATTTTCGACATATCTCATTGTGTTTTTACTCAAATTCCGATCGGCAGAGCTCATTGGATGCAGAATTTGATAAATTCCGCATCCAATGAGTACCCACACTACATACTTTTGGTGGACCCCGCTACCCCAAAAACAAGAAATACCTGAAAAAATGTGATGATGAACAAGAAATACCTGAAAAAATGTGATGATGACATCATCATCACATCTTTTCAGGTATTTCTTGTTTTTGGGGTAGAGGGGTCTGTCAAAAGTATGCAGTGTGGGTACTCGTTGGATGTGGAATCAAATTCCGCATCCAATGAGCTCCCCCGATCGAAATTTGAGTAAAAACACAGGGAGATATGTCGAAAATATGAACACAAAAAGTAGTTTTTTTCTTTCTTCCTCCAAAATTAATCAATATTATTTTATTATTTTCCTTAGGAGGCCCATTTTAGACCCCAAAATTCCTCTAATGGTGGGTTTTAAAATTATCAAAAATTGAACCAATATATTGCAGGTATTGGGGGGTTGAGGGGTTTAAGGTGGGGGTGGGTAGGGTGGTTTTTAAGGATTGAGGTATAAAAGGGGGAGGGGAGGAGGTTTTAAGTATTGGGAGGGGGTTTCAACAAAAATATTTTGGGTCAATATCTCTCGAAATTAAGGGTATTCTTTAATATCCCACGATCGCACGTGATATGTGAGAGGTTCACTACGTGAAGTCCCCGTGAACCAAGCACATTCCTAGATGAAAGTGTTTAGACAAAGACCTTGATTTCCCACCTATGTTTACATGGATCCTATTATACCATGTATTCATGAGCTTGCTCTACCATAATGCAAGTCGTTAATGTCGGTGCATGAGGTCTGTTGTGAGTAAATACATATCACATTGACATGTAATAGTGTCACAACTTGTCTTGGATTTAAACCTTCATAGCTTAACTAAGTTTTCCTCTTATTTATGACTTACAACTAAAGGACTATGGAATATGTGACAAAGAAGTAATTCCATCTTTTGCTCTTATTGTTATAACACTTAAAAGAATAGCCTTGTTCACGTGAAAGTATTATATCAAGTCAACTCTATTTGATTATCATTGATTTCTAAAATGATCTTGACTACAAACCAATATTTAGGAATTTAAGTATATCACATACCCCTAAGAATGGTTTTTGAATCCCCGTTAACAAATATATTCTTAGTCTTTCTTGTCTCTAGATCTCTACTTGGTTATTGATGTCTTCTCCTAATCTCCAAGTAAAACTTGCTTCATAATTTTCCAAATACAGTCCCCCACACCTCCCACTCAAAATATATATTCTGAATTTTTATTAAATAATATTAATTTATAATAAAACCTATTAGAATATAAAATTATACATATTAGTAAATTTTAATAAATATTATTAATTACGTCCACATTATTAGTTGATGCTCTCCATGAAGCAAGACATTGATTGAAAGATAAAAAATGTATAGTATATATTATTTTATGTTGACAAGTTCATATATTTTCATTTTAGCTATTCCTAAACTAAGCGACAGGGAATCGCTACCATGTAGCATTTGTTTAATGAATAAAATGATTAATTCATATATATTCCTCTCTTTTCATTTAGAAATACTATTGTATTTGTTAATAATTGTTTATATTTATGGTTAATAAGTATTTAGAATATAATTATATGAAATATAAATGAAAGACCATTATTTAATGAATACAAAGATTTAAAAAACATTATTCCAATTATATGAAATATAATTTAAGGGTCATTATTTAATGAATACAAATATTTAAAAAATATTATTCCTTAAATAATAAGCGCTACGTGGTAGTGATTCCCTGCTGCTTAATTTAGGGATAGCTAAAATAAAAATACATGAACTTGTCAACATAAAATAATATATATACTATGCATTTTTTTTTATCTTTAAATCAATGTCTTGCATGATGGAGAGCATTAACTAATGATGTGGACGTAATTAATAATATTTATTAAAATTTACTAATATGTATAATTTTATATTCTAATAGGTTTTATTATAAATTAATATTATTTATTAAAAAAATTGAATATATATTTTGAGTGGGAGGTGTCGGGGATTGTATTTGGGAAATTATGAAGCAAGTTTTACTTGGAGATTAGGAGAAGACATCAATAACCAAGTAGAGATCTAGAGGGAAGAAAGACTAAGAATATATTTGTTAAAGGGGTTTCAAAGACCATTCTTAGGGGTATGTGGTATACTTAAATTCCTAAATATTTTTTTTCGACAGCAACGGTTATGATATATTAATAAAGTGGTGTAACCACCGAAATAGAACCAGATTACAAAATGACATTGAGGTAGCGACATAAGTAGCTCAGAGTCTCAACATACGCCCTTATGTAAGCAGAAACTTAGGTTTCAAGTTCTATATACACCCTTATGGAAGCGGCAAAAAGGAAAAAACCTGTCTAAAGAGCCCTTTGTAATATTTCATTTTTAACAAGAAATAATAACTACAACAAACCCAGGCAAAACTATATTAACCAAGTCTATCCTATCCAAGTGTCGAGTAAGCAACATGATAATAAACACAGGGAAACTCAGCATACAGAGTAAAGCAACACAAAAAACAGTTTGAATCTCTCAATTGAATTTCCCATCAAAGTTGGACGATACTTTATTTAAGACTAAACGTAAATCAAGAAATTAACTAGCCATACAATGGGAATAAAACGGGTTACTTACAATCACCGAATCATTGACACATGCTTTAGAGAAGCCTGGAAGGGAAGTGGGAGGAGGGAGCTCCGCTTTGCTCCCTCCTCCCTCTTCTCGACCTCACTCCAATGTAGATTATACAAGTTCCAATGATTCGCGTTATAGTAGAATATGGATTAAATGGGCTTGCTCACTAGAGGTAATGGAGGAAGGAACATGCTTCAGAGAAGCCTAGAAGGGAAGAGGGAGGAGGAAGCAGAGCTTCGCTCCCTTAGCCACCAACAAGCCACCCTTCACTAGTGGCGCGATTCTGAGAATCGCGCCACCAGTGAAGAGCGGCTCATTGGTGGTTAAGGAAGTGGAGCTTCGCTTCGAACATGCTTCATAGAAGCCTGGAAGGGAAGAGGGAGGAGGGAGCGGAGCTCCGCTCCCTTGGCCACCAACGAGCTGCCCTTCACTAGTGGCGCGATTTTGTCGTGCCACTAGTGAAGGGAAGCTCATTGGTGGCCAAGGGAGCAGAGCTCTGCTCCCTCCTCCCTCTTCTCGGCTTCACTCCAATGCAGATTATACAAGTTCCAATGATTCGCGTTATAGTAGAATATGGATTAAATGGGCTTGCTCGCTAGAGGTAAGGGAGGAAGGAACTCACTGTCGGCAACTGGGAGGAGAGAAGACGCGCTGCTGGGAGATTAAGAAATGAAACTGGATGGAATGGCCGGTTGAATCACCGACCTTTTGAACGTGGAGCTGAGTGGCCATGATTCCTTTTGGCCTAGACAAAATGTATAACTTTCCTGACTTGAAAAAGAACATGTTTTAAAATCTTTGGCGCTATATTACCATCTTTTTGGACAAAGTTGTTTGTGCCTCCTTATTAGAGTGGCCATTACTTTGCATATCCTATGGTAGCCATCATTGTTGTTTATATGATGGTTTCCATTGATGGTTGCTATCTCTACAGTGCAAAGCCGTTTTTAAGAGGACAGAAGCATTAGTGTGGCCTGCACTCACAGTGGGCACTAAGTAGAGAAGATTTTAAAATTGATAAAAAAAAGTGAGGAGTTGAGTCGCATAAGTGTAAATTACAAAACGAAGAATAAAGATTCAAAAGTTTGAAGAATCATGAGTTTTTCATAGTGCCAAAGAGATGGAAAAAAATGAAAAAGATGAATAAATTTAATGATGGTTGATTTTTGTAACCTCTCAGTTTCCATTCTTGGAAAATAAGATGTGATAAATTTTGTACTAGATCCAACTAAATAACAATATTTATTACGTTAAATAACAAAATAATTACCCATAGTATATATTATTATTATTAAGTTTAATTTTGTAAGATCTCAGTTTTCATGGTGGGAACATAAGATGTGATCAATTATGTACTAGATCTAACTAAATAACAATATTTATTATGTTTAATAACAAAATAATTGGTATATATTGTTAAAGTTCTTACCATTCAACAAATATCTATATCAATATTTATTTTGTAAATGATTTTTGTTTGTTTTTTTTAATTAAATCTTCTTTACAATTAAATAATAAAAAATCATATAAGAGTAAAACTTGTAGTAATTATACTTTATAATTTACATTTTCTCAACCACAAAAACATAAAAACAAAATTTAAAATATATACTTGTAATAAAATCCATGGTTTTTCTTTATTTACTATATTTTGTGACAATAATGAATATGGCATCATGGGAAAGAACAGAAAAACAAAATTGAAAATATGTAATTGTAATAAAAGTCACGATTTTTCGCAATTTACTATATTTTGTATTTTTTGTGACAATAATGAACATGACATCATTGGTAAGAAGTCATTATGTCCATTCACAAAATAAATGCATTGAATAAGTTGAATTGGCCATTTGCATGCATTGGGTAAATATAATTCGGTATGAATAGAGATCATGAAATAAGTTGAATAAATGCAATTGTAATAAAAACCACGGATTTGCTCTATTTACTATATTTTGTGACAATAATGAACATGGCATTATTAACAAGAAGTCATTACGTCTATTCACAAAAATAAAGACATTGAATAAGTTGAATAGGTCGTTTCCATTCACTAGGTAAAAATAATTAGACATGAATAGAGATCATGAAAAAAAAGAATAAATGCATTGAATAAGTTGAATTGGATATTAGCATTTGTTTATATTGACCAATTCAATTTAATGTAATATCGATGCAATTTTTTTTATAATTTTAATTAAACACTTGTGCTGAAAATGTTAAAAGAGTTTCAACCCTTATTAGGAGGGATGTTCATAGAAGAGCACTTTGGGCATCTTTAAGACATAGAAGACCTAATGGAAGAGGACATTGATGTCCATAAAGAAATCCAAGCTCACAAAATTCCAGTTTCAATGAAGAAAGTGGATTGAATGATGTTGTTGGTTAGTTTCATGTCTTGAAGAAAATGTTAACTTTGGCAACTTTTTGATAAGATATATTGGTAATGTTTTGACTTTCACGCTTTATTTTAGAAATAAAATTTTTAGATATAATGTTTTTAATATATTATGTACATATATATGGTATAGTTTTTCTTGAATTTACGTGAATGGTCACTTTTTGAAAAATAATATAAAATGGCATCATTTTTATACCAAAAAAATCTATGAAAATTAGTTAAATATGGCTTTAAATGTATTTATTTTCTCGAAATTTTTACAATTTTGTCAATAAAAATGTCTTGTTTTGTCCATAAAAATGTCTTATTTTAAATAAAAAATTGCAAAATGTATATGTTTTTCATTATAACTTGTTTCTAAATGTATGATATTTTGTTAAATTTCTAAAAAAACACTTGAAAATAGAAGTTAAAAATATTTAACAACAAAGATTATTCAAATGCCCAAAAAAATGCGTCAAAATGAAAATGTATAATACTGGTATCAACCCTTTTTGAAATGAAGGTAATAATAACTACTAAAATTAGGAGAAAGAAAAACAAGAAGTTTGTCGAGTTTTCGTTTCATAATATAAGTGGTTTTCTATGAAAATTTTAAAATATAATAAATACAATTGTACAATCCACATATAGATATAGATGTTTTGTTGTTCACATAGATTTTTTTTCCTTGAGTAAGGGGACTACCATACCTTTCTTGCGCAATGACACATGCTATAATGCACTCTCTATCCATATGGCAGGGAAGTGAAGAGACAATTGTATCTCTTTTGTTGCTTTAAAGTGAATACTTAACCAATTCCATCCATGGTGTTCGTAAATATTTTCATGTATACATCAATAATAAGTTATCATGAATATAATGGACAAAAGCATATGATGAAGGGAGTTATAATACAGGTTCGCATGTATACATCAATAAGAAGTTATCGTGAATATAGTGCTCTCACAGGTATGATGAAGCGAGTTATATTATGGTTTTGTATAGACCAATTTTTGACACAATTGTAGGCATGGAACACAGATTCTTATTGGATACTCTCTATATATGGGAATACATTTTATATTCTTATTGGGATACATATGTGAATACATTTATTATTCACATATATCAGATATATAAAAAATTAATATAATGGACTTAAAGTTATAGATTAAATGTACTTTCTTATATGGTAATAATGTCAACTTTAGATGGATAAAGTTTTGTGATTTCTTGAATAATTTAAATGAGGAAATCAAATTTTAGGATATTTGGAATTACTTAGTGAAGCATGTTAATGATAACATGGATTGAGTTATTTTCTATCTTTAAAATAGTGTATATAATTATTATTTTTAGTTATAAGATATTTACGGTAATAGAAATTTGGAACGTAGTTGAGTGTTGATCATTAAAAAGAACCATGTATATAACATGTTAATGAAAGATTAATGTTGTAACTTAGATAAAGAACAAATTGTGGTTGTAAAAGCATATAAGTGAGCTTGATGCAAGATCTTGGTTGATATCATGGAAGGTACTAAGCATGATGAGGCTTTAAGAAAATGTCAAAGTGTGTGCATTTAAGATTGGTTGGATTTACAGTAAACCAAAATAACACTAATGCACATATCAATAGTCATCCCAATAAGCAATGGTCATAGTCCCATTGTTGATGGTAGTGGAAGTCTCTATTACATTACATTTATTTGTTAAAGTGAAATTTAGTGCATTGCCCAATACGTGAGGAAACTTGTATCGTACTTGCTCAAGCTTGAAGTAATTAGAAATCATGTATCATATTTGCTGAAGTGTGAAGTATTTAGCCTATTCTAGGCACTATCATGCCTTGTTAACAAGTAAAGATTATGTTTTAAATGGACATGTGTGAGTATAGACCTATAATAAGTTGAGAAGAAATTTAACAAATCACATGGCAAATGAATGGCATTTACTTTTTTAATAGAAAATGAATCCAAAGAATGCCACCTTAATAGAGAAATTAATTTTTTGATTGAAGAGTCACTTTTCAAATGGTAGTTCCTATTCTTTTGTATGTATGTTTTTCTTCTAAGTTGCTCTTTCTATAACTTTGGTGGGAGACATTACCACCTGGTAGCTCTTATTCAAAAGTTGACTTAGCCGATTTATGGTAAAGAAATATGGTTGAGATACAATCTAATTAAAACCTCTGCAAATCTTGAAAACTCTGAAGATCAGATATGTGCGATCTTTGTAAAAAACATGAAAAAAACTTGGAAATCGCTTCCAAAACAAAAATCAAACTCAAAAGATTCAAAGACAAGTGAATCTTTGTAAAAAACATGAAAAGAACTTAGAAATCGCTTCCAAAAAACAATCAAACTCAAAAGATTCAAAGACAAGTGAGAAATACTTCATGAATTATCTGGAACTTACATTTGTATCATTGAATTTTACCGCATAAATACTCAAGCTCTTAATATCTTTCCTAGCTACTAAACCTCTTAAGAAATATTCTTTTCAATTATTAAAAACACCAAAACACAGTTTCAAAAACCTCTGCAAATCTTTGAAAACTCTCAAGATCCGTTAACGCATCTTTGTAAAAAATGAAAAAAACTTAGAAATCGCTGAAAAAATCAAACTCAAAATATTCAAAGACAGAAGTGATAAATACTTTTCAAATTATCTGAACTTACATTTGTATCATTGAATTTTGCCGTACTTGCCTAGCTACTGAAGCTCTTAAGAAATCTTTTCCATGATTAAAACCACTAGAACACAATTTCAAAAAACCTCTGCAAATCTTTGAAAACTCTGAAGATCAGATATACGCATCTTCGTTAAAAATGGAATGAAATTAGAAATCGCTTCAAATGTCAAACTAAAAAGATTCAAAGACAGATGTGAGAAATACTTAATGAATTATCAGGAAATTAAAACCACCGGAACACAATTTAAGAAATATTTTCCATTATTAAAACCACCGGAACACGATTTCAAAAAAACTTTTGCAATCTTTGAAAACTCTAAAGATCAGATATATGCATCTTTGTAAAATAATAAAAACAGCTTAGAAATTGCTTCAAAAATCAAACTCAAAAGATCAAAAATAAACGCGAGAAATACTTTATGAATTATCTGGAACTTACATTTGTACCATTGAATTTTGCTGTATATAAATACTCAGGCTCTTAAAATATCTTGCCTAGCTACTGAACCTCTTAAGAAATCTTTTCCATCATTAAAACCACCGGAACACAATTTCAAAAAGCCTCTGCAAATCTTTGTAAACAAGGAAAAGAACTTAGAAATCGCTTCAAAAATCAAACCCAAAAGGCCATCATCCATGGCTGGCTGGCTACTCAGTGTCAATAAACATAGTAACAGCCTTGATGCCCTGGGATACCGCATGCTTGGCCAACTCCCCTGGTAAAATGAGCCTGGCTGCAGTCTGAATCTCCCTGGAAGTAACGGTGGTCTTCTGGGTACTAACCGCGAGACCGGAGGCTTCCATTGCGAGCTTATCAAATATGTCATTGAGTACAGAATTCATGATTTTCATTGCCTTGAAAGAAATTCCGGTGTCGGGATGAACCTGCTTTAAGACCTTGAATATATAGACATTGAATGTCTGTGTCTGCGTCACTTTCTTTCTTCGCTTATTCCTGGGCTTCCTGGGCACTCTTGCGGACGACGGAAAAGATGATATATCCGAGAGCAGTTGGTCCCTGCCTTCCTCGGCCCTCGCAGTAGACGCTCGATCCATTAATGGCTGCCTGCCTCCCTCGACGTTTTTTCTTGAAGGAGAAAAGGGCTTCAAAAGACTATCACGGATGCTTCTTCACAGCTCTTGCATTTGCGTTTTCTGTGAATGGGTTTAAGGGATTTTATATGGAGATGGCGGGGGCAGAGAGAGAAAACAGTTTAACATACTTGGCACACTTCACACAATATGTTACATCATGTTTGAATATGGTTCACGAAGCTTGGTTATGATTTAGTTAGATTAGCTATGTTTGGGTATGGTTGATTATTGTTAATTTTATTTCACTATAATATCGGTTGATATGTGTGGGCATGATTAATAGATTTGTGAATTAAAATATATGTATCAATATATATTTAAAAAGTCTTATTATGATATATTATTATGGTTGATTATGTTTTGATTATAATTGAGTATGGTTAATCATTTTTAACAATGATTGATTATGGTTGACTACTTGACAATGGTTTACCTATATTAGTTTGACCATGCTTTACCATTATTGAATTTGATTAACTATGGTTGACCATGTTTGATTATTTGACCATTGTTGTCTATGATTAACTATGTTTCACCATTGTGGACTATAGTTGACTACGATTGAATATGTTTAATTATGGTTGACCACATTTGACTATAGTCGACTTCTGTTGTTAACTATGAGTGGTAGTGGTTTAACATATTTTATTATGGTTGATCATGGGTTGACCATGAGATGAACATGGTTGACTATACATGACTATGGTTGACAATGTTTCTCTATTGACCATCTTTGATTATTATTGAATATGTTTGATTATGGGTGACCATGGTTGACTTTGATCTAGACCAAGGTTATCTATGTTTCAGAGTCTGTCTTCCATCTACAAACTTGTGTTGTGAAAACTTGAAATATGACAACCATTATCAAAATTCCCCCCTTTGTCAGCTGAAAGGTGAGAAGATATGGGTTTTCATGTGGGTTTCCCTGAACCATTTTTATCAAATGTTATGTCATTTAGATTTAACTACTCCCTTCTTAAAATGAAAGAGTTTTGTAAATGTATCCCCCCTTAAGATGCACGATGATATCATTTAGATTTCAACTCAAAGTGGGCATGTGGAAACAACCACATGTTATCTCATATTGTGAGGGCCATGCTTGAAATATACATCATAAGGGGGTCACTGGATTTATATTATATTGTGTACAAAAAATACTATATGCTACAAGATGAGTCCTTACTCGATATTATACTCTTCGGTAAGACGATGTATTTTCTTGGTTGTTGATGTCCATTGTCAAGGATTGATCCACCCATAGTGAATATTTACTCTTGTAGACTTGTTTCTTTCTTTTGGAACATTTTTTTAATGCATGGTTTTTCTTGCCACAATGTTGACAAGGATGGAGACCAAAACACTTTGTCTCCAAATGGCCAAATCAATGACAATGATGGCATTCAATAATTATTTCCATGTGTTTTTCATCAATTTTTTGAATAACTTCTTCATTGAATTTTGGATCCTTTTCATTAATGAATCCTGGACTCACAAATTGAATTGGTTTGGAGTATTATAGAATATGAAAAGTCACATCGTTTTCATATATTAGTCATGGTATGTGCTTGTTATTTCAAATTTCTTCCCAAGGTCCGATAATGGGTTTGGAAAGACCATTCTGAAGTTGTTGCTTTGAAATCATTGGAAGTTTATTCTCTGCCTTTTGTGGCACCATTGGAATGTTTTCTTAATTGAACTCAAAGGAAAACACTTGAATTAGAGATTCATAGATAGCTTTGGCTTCATTGGATACTGATTTTGTAGTTAGCTTACTAAGTTTCTCTTGAACACTTTGTTGATCTGAATCATCAGTATCATCATAGAGAGGGTTGTTTTGAATAAATAATAGTTCATAATGTTGTCGATGCTGGAGTTGTTTGAAATCATCATCTTCAAAATTCTTTATCAATGATTCCTTCTCATCACTAGATAATGAATCATCATCATAGTCTATGTTTCACCAAGTTGTACTAGGTCATGTGCATCACAAGTAGCATTGACCTTTTGAATTAGATCAACTCTATGACAACTTGTATCAACTTGTTGAATTAAATCACTTGTGTCATAAGATTCATCGCTCATTTCCTTTCTAAGAAATTTTAGTTGAAGAAAAATAATCACTTGCTGCTTCATTCCAATTTTCTCTTGAATTTGAACAATTTGATTTTTTTAATTTTCTAAGGTTTCTTGAAGTTCTTTGATCTATTGATTAGCTTTTTCTAATTGCTTTCCCCCTTTACCCTTTGTCAGGATCCCTTGATCTCGCTCACTTGATTATATGTTTTCATGCTCACTTGCATTTATGTCACGCTCACTTGGACTTGTATGCCAATTTTAGGGTGTTGGGCACTACCAATCATGCACCTCAAAATACAATTTTACAATGATTGATCGACGCTCTATTTGGTACAATAATCTCAATTAAGACTCATAAATTAGAGGGTGTCGGGTTGAACCAAAAATGCACCCAAATTTTACAATTCAACTCAACTTGAATTACAAAAACAACTATTTACAAGTATACTGCTTAAAAGTTGATGTTGGTTTTCAATTTGAATTGATGTGCGAGTCTCTTAATGTGGGATGCACCTTCAATTAATCGCTTAATTGTGTTATCTTGTGCTTAAAGATTTGTTGTTGAATACTTGAATGTGCTTTACTATTTTACTCTAAATAGTTATAGTTGCATGACAAATAGAAAATGAATTTTTTTCTTATCAAAACTATACACAAGACATCATCAACAAGAATCTTAAAAATACATACACCCTATACTACACTATCACCATCTTACACTTAGTGTACCTAATATCTCCTTATTCAATTTCAAACAAATCTAAGACATAAAGCCAAAAAAAATAGTTTTATTATCAGATATGCTTCATGTCTTCCTTACTTATCCACCTCTCTTCTACACGGAAAACATTCGTCTTAATGAAGTTAAGCTCGTTTTACAAAATAATTTCGCACTTTTTACTAAAATCAATAAGACATGTCCTTTTTAAAGGTGTTGAATTACGTTTGCTTTAACTATTTGTAATGCCACATTAAAAACGAAAGAGAATTCCTTTTGTTTTTTAAAAGTTATCCATGTATTTTGATGTTTTGGCCTTTTGTAGAGGTAATGTCTTATTTGAAATTGATTCAACCTACCTTTTTACACGTTTTATGGACAAGGAAAAGACCCCATACGCCCAACCCATTTCACTTTCACCACCAACCTCTCAACAATTACAGTTAGACATAGTAAAGCACATGGGTTGTGTATGTCTAGGAATCCATGTGGAGCACATTCAACCCAACCATTATTGACAAATGACATCTCCAACTTAAGGGAACCATTATTGACAAATGACATCTCCAACTTAAGGGAAGAACATAATATCTCCAACTTAAGGGAAAAACATAATTTACACGTACATTTAAGAAAACAAGTGGAACACATATATACCCACCACAAAATTCAACAAATTTATGTTTTTTAACTTCTCCCATTGCCACCTCAAAGCGGTAATTAGTCAAGTCATTCCTACTAGTTAATCAAAACCAACAAAATCCAATTTCATATAAAAAAAATTCCAAATGTAGAAAATACTTAGCGAGTAAGAAAAAATTCCAATTGTAGAAAATGCTTAGCTAAGATTTTGTTCAAAGTGTTGTCATGTATCTAATATAAAAATTTACCAGCCATTTTTTGTCTTAGATATTGATGACTTCATGCCTAAAGTTTTAGCCTTAAAGAATGTTTTAGGTGTTGGGAATGGTATGGTGTAGTAAGGTTTTTATGGCATAAATTTATAATCACCTATTTCGTGGAATGTACCGTATTGTGGGATTCATAACTAGCACACCAAAGTATCCCTCAAACAATTAAAGACAATTAACGCATCAAAATCATAAATGAAATATGACAAAATCAGATATGATGACATACTTGATGGGAAGAACCTTCCTTCTACTCATATTTTAACTTTTATATCAAATCTTACCTCTCGGAGGCAAGTCAATAACTGGAACAAACTGACCCTTAATTAAGGGCATAAACATACTTGAGAGAGAGAGATGACATAAATGTTGATAAAAATGACAGGAAAGTACAACAAAATAACCAACCACTCAAAGAGGTATGACACATTCAAGATCAGCCCCAAAAATTCAACCAGCATGCCAAAGTATCCCTCAAACAGTCAAATACATTCAAAGCAGCAAAAACAACCAAATCAAGCAGCAATATGGAATTGCACATGTGAAGGAGGGATAACGAAAAATTGCTATATAAACCCTCATATAGGATAGTGCTAAGGACAAGTTCGGTGTTGCAAGTAGAACCAAAAACCAAATAACGCTCAGCTAGAGACAACCTTCAAACCCTTTACGTCATAACAAGTGTGCTTGCAGACCCTAGATCAATCGTGCCAAAATAGAGCTCAAAGTCCCATAAAGACATCACTCTCAACAAAGGCTATACTAGTTCTTATAGGCTACCAAAGACCTCCTAGAAGGTCCTTCTATGTGACATTAAGGCTTCACTTAAAATTAGGCTAGGAATGACGTCATCACTTTATAAGTGAAATCAAAGTGGCCTAACCACAAGTCAACATACAAAGAGGGCTAACCACAAACAAAAGAAAACAAGTGGGATAACCACAAGCAAAAAAAATGGGCTAACCACAAAGTCAACATAACATAACAAGTGGGCTAACGATAAACATAACATAACAAGTGGGCTAAACTCAAAGTCAACATAACAAGTGGGCTAACCACAAATTCAACATAACATAGCAAGACTTTCAAAGACTTGTGGTCCACATATGTCCCATGCAACAACTGAAAGTTTATAATCATTATATAGGAAGCGTTCAACCTGGAACATGTGATCCTCTCACCCTCATTTAGGTTCTGATAGAATATGACTTTCTAAAATCAGAAAAAACAATAGAAATATCAAGTACATGATTAACAATTCAAATGAATATTTTTTAAATTATCACCATAGGTGAAACATTTTTCCATCCACATGAAACAACCTTTCAAAGCCTAAAAATGCAGAAATTTGCTAGCCATTTTTTGTCCCATATTGATGACTTCATGCCTAAGTTTTTATCCATAAAGAATGTTTTAGGTGCTGCGAATTTTATGGTGCAATGATGTTCTTATGAAAGAAATTTATAATCACCTATTTGGTAAAATGTACTAGCCCTTATTGAAGGGAATAAACCTAGATGGTAGAATCAAAATGCAAGAAAACATAATCAGTAACTCAAGCAATGGTAATTCAAACAAAAAAACAACCAATTTCTTAATGCAATGTTCAATATCACTACAAAGCTCTTATGAGGTATACACATTTAAATAAGAAAAATATGTATGACCTTAACAAGAAAAAGGCCCTAAAAGTTTCATAAGCCCAAGTACAATAATTTATTTTTCTCGATTTCTTTTTAATTTGTAGTATGTAATTCACAAGGATGTTAGATGTGCCTTCTTCCCCTTCAATTGTTGTGGTGTTTGTATGTCTTGTTAACGACCTAACACTATGTTGAGGATGCTACAAGGGGGCGGGGAAACAACTACCATAAGAAATAAATGTTAAATTGGCATTTTTAGTTTTATAATTACAAGGGGGACAACATAATGGAAATAAAATCCCCTTAGTCAATTGGAACATTATAAAGGGCCCCATTAAACATGGAGGTATTCACATCTAAGATATGAAACTAGTAAATTTGGAGTTAGAGGAAAATATTCTTTGGAAAATCATCTCCCTAGAGAAAGTTTGGGTTGTTAAGGTGCTACATAGGAAATACCTAAAGGGAAGTAGACTAAGATGTCTTGACTCCCCTCCCCAAGCTCATATATAACTCAAATATGGAAGCTTTTAGCAAACGATTAGAACTTATTTCATGTAGACCTTCATTGGATCCAAAGAAACGAAAGGTCAATCCACCTCTAGACAAATAGTATCCTTAATGACCCTCCTTTAGGATCATTCCCTAAATTGCATGAACTTTAAAAGATTGGATCTTAAGTGAAGGATGCGAAAGGTTGGGAGACATATGCAAATGGAAAAGGTCAAATCTTCAGCTCTAGAGGGGATGAGTTAATTTTCCCTACCAATCCATATCCTCCCAACTCTTCAATTCATGTTCCAACGTATCAAAAGGAAGGACATATTAGTAAAAAAAATTAAGATTGTATGGGATGAGGGACTCAGATTGGCCTTTACTCTATAAGTTAAGGATTTAACAAGTTGCAACTTCTTCAACATATCCCCTCTTGGTCCAATCTTTGGAAATAAATTTGGAAAAATAATGATCCCCACAAAATTAGCTTCTATTGGTAGTTGCTCATGGGAAAATTCTCACAGGAGAAAACTTGAAGAGAAGAGGTTTCCCAGTGTCATCCAGATACGTACTATGTCAAGCAAATGAAGAATCCATCATCCATATTTTTTTCAATTTCCCTTTTGCTAAGAAGGTTTGGGAAGAGGATTTGGGACCCCTCTTCCCCCATTTTTCTCAGAGGAAATTTGGGGTCTAAAATGGGCCTTATAAGAAAACGCGCCAACAATAAGTTCTTGTGAGTTGGAATTGAAGAACCAATAGAATTCCAATAAAATGAGTGAACCATAATGGTTGAATTGACATATTTGTCATAAAAAAACTACTTTTTTTGTTCGTATTTTCGACATATCTCCTTGTGTTTTTACTCAAATTTGGATCAGAAGAGATTGTTGGATGTAGAGTTTGATTCCGTATCCAATGACTACCCACACTGCATACTTTTGATGGACCTCGCTACCCCAAAAACAAGAAATACTTGAAAATGTGATGAGTTTTTTCAGTTATTTCTTGTTTTTGGGGTAGCATGGTTTGTCAAAAGTATGTAGTGTGGGTACTCTTTGGATTCGGAATCAAATTCTTCATCCAACGAGCTCTCCCGATTGAAATTTGAGTAAAAACACAGGGAGATATGTCGAAAATACGAACACAAAAAAAATAGTTTTTTTATTTTTTCCTCCAAAATTAATAAATATTTTATTATTATTTTAACTATTATTTATTATTTTCCTTAGGAGGCCCATTTTAGACCTCAAAATTCCTGTAATGACGCCTTTCCTTCAAATCCTTTTTCATCTCTTGGGAACATGCTTACTCTCTCCCTCTTAAGAATAAGCCATTGTTAAATTGGTTTTGTTTGGCTCTTTGTAAATTTATCAACTAAAATATTTGGTTGGAAAGAAATCAGTTAATCTTCCAAGAGTCCAAGTATTTCCTACTGCAAGTGGCAATGTGTTCTAATTCCTTTATGGTTGATTTTTTCTGTGAAATACATGGGATTCCTCTCAACAACCCAGATCTCCAAATTGAAGAGAAGGAATCTTTCAATTCACTCCATATCATAGTTAGGATAAAGATGGAATCAATTATCAATTCAATTTAGAAATAGGAAATAAGAATTCCCTCTAATGAGCTTAAACAATGGAAGGCCAATCAATCAAAGCATATTTTATATTTTGATGGAGCATTGAAATCTAATATAGGAGTGGTAGGTACAAGGGGGATCATTTTGGATCCCAGAGGAACTGCAAAGGAAAATTTCTCTTGGGGTTTAGGATAAGAAACTATCAATATGACAAAGATATTGACCTTATTCCAAGGAAAATAATGATTTAATCAAAGCACGGACCAAGGAGGTTATCATCATTGGATATTCAAGGCTTATCATGAGTTCCTTAGCCTCTAATCATCCATTCATGATCATCAAAATGGAGATAGAATATGAACAAATCTAGGAACAATAAAGAAGAAGGAACACTTTCATGTGCTTGAGAAAATAATGTGGAGGCTAATAAGTTGGAAAATGAAGCTTTTGCATGGCTAGTTGCATCTATTAAATTCCTAAATGGCAAGGTCAATCAAGAATCCATTACTTAATTTCTCTATATTACTTTAGCAAGCGACGAGAGGGATCAGGCTTGCAGCCAACAATACTCATCCTACTGCCGGCCATTTAATGTGGCCCCAGCAGACTTGATGCCCATTAGATCTCAAGCTTCTTGAGATCTAACGGGCATCAAGCCTGCTGCGGCCACATTAAATGGCCTGCAGCAGGATGAGTATTGCTCGCCTAGGCCCACTAGACATGGTTCCATGTTCCTCCATAAGCAAAAATGGCTCGGACAGGAGGTAAAATTTGGTCATCTGATTTGGCATGTGTTCATATTGCATGCTATTATGAAGGGGCAGGTGGATAAGTCATGGTGATTGCATCATGTAGGTCCAAGTCCCTCTGCATTTAAATCCCCTACTAGTTTGTACTATTTTTCGTTCATAGGTATGATTGTCAATTTTTTTTTAAGATATGATTGTCAATTAACTTCAAAGGACAAGCCTAGGGTTGAAACCATGGATCCTTGTCCCTCTCACGAGCCGAGGTCTATAATGGTTATTATTTAGATGCATGAGATTACAATCTTTAAAGGTGGAAAATTTAGTATTCAGGAGAAGTCTGGATTGGGACATAGGAGTATGTGCTCTTCTCATGAGTGGGATGCCTCAAGCGAAATCATTCAATGTTATGGGGTTAGGATTATAAATTCGTGCAATATTGGAAACAAAGATAGAAATTGTGGCCTTTGGCATCCAATTAGGAATAGGGGAGGTATTCTTTGTAATATATACTAATGAGGGTTTTTCCCCTCCTTTTAAGATAACATTTCTTGCTCGTTTTTTAATATATATATATATATATATATTCCTCTCCTTTTAAGATAACATTTCTTGCTCGTTTTTTAATA
>LPNX010119484.1:65070-75660 GCA_001517045.1 Pseudotsuga menziesii
AAAAAAATTATAATAAAAATAATTATACATGTCTATGTCTATGTCTATGTTAATAACCATTTTTTCCTATGTTAAGAGATATAGTGATGCTTCTCAACTTGGTAGCTAGAGCTACCATAAATACACCATCAACTTGGTAGCTAGAGCTACCATAGAAACATGTTAACGTAGGCATGGTTCAACCTAGCATGTATTTCTTTTGTATATTTTCATGTTTTTAACACTCATTGTGAAGAGTGCATTTCAAATTATGTTTATTATTATTACATTGTTATATTGGTAGAATACTCTCTCGAGATCATGGGATAGGATGGCTAGGAGATTTTCTCAGTCTAATTTTCTTTCATGTTATGAGGTATACAAGCATGCAAATGAATGAACCCATTTCTCTATGGGATCCTTTCAAATGAATTGGGTGGTGTTTAATTATTGGAAGTAAAATTTCTTTTATTAGATTTTCAATAGTTGTTAAAGTATTCCATTTCTTTCATTCAGAGTTGGGGGAAGGTGCTTGTAATTATTAAGTTCAAAAATTTTGTTATTGGATTCTCAACATATGAACTTTGTTTACTCCTCATATTATATGATGATTGTTTCAAGTTGAATACCTTTCCAAAGAATGTTGTGTTTGGAAAATTTTGGTTTTAGAACCAAAAAGTTAGCATGTTAATTGATATTAGCTTATTGATTATCAAATTTTGTTGTAAGATTTTATTTTGTAGACGTCGAATTTTTGGTGCCTTGGTTAGGTTTTGCTTAGAAGTAAGAGGGAAATTCATCAACTAAATGTTTTCTCTATATGGATAATTATTTGATTTAATTAATCATTGATGTGATATATTAGTTTGACGAGAAAGGTTGTCATTGATGATAAACCATTAATGACAAATGAGTAATTAAAGTTTATGATATGGACAAATGGGTAATAAAGGTTGATGAAATGGCATGGAGGAGTGAGGATATGGCAAGAAGGATATGATAGTTTGGAAAGAAGGATCAAATGGCCCATCCTATGGTCATTTGTGGGATGATGGGGTCAAGGAATCCTTGAAGATAGTTAAAATACTTAAGAAGGGTTAACACCCATATACATGATTGTATGATGGTACATGTACACACTTGATTACTTGTTGTTGTTGATGATGTGCTTGAAGTTCATGGAAATCATTTTTATTAACTACTAAATGATATCCTTGGAAGAAGTTTTGAACCTCTTGCATGTGGAGACATGGGTCTTGGATCCACATTTGATGATCCTTAAATTGATTGGTTCATAATACCATAGTTGGATCATATGTTGTCATTGAAGCTCCAAGGCATGTTTCTTGCAATTGAAAAACCCCTTACACCAAAACGAATTGAAAACATTTTTGTGTTCAATTTCAGCACAAGGTTTTGGTTGAAATATTCCAAGTCAACTGCTAAATGAAGAATTGATTGACAAATAATTGATAGGTCGACCCAATCAAGATTGACCAACAAAATGAAGTCATCCCAATTAAGAGGAATTTTTTTAGAAAAACAAAAAATAAAAATAATAATTCTTCAGCATGTTGACCCAAAATTATTATGAAAATAAGTATAAATAAGAGGCCTCACGATCTCCTTTTTGTGGAAAAATAAAGTTGATATGTAGCTTGGATTTAGGGTGAGCTAATTGAGGTAGCCACAGTCAAATAAGAGAGTGTTGATTTTCAGTGTAGTAATTGGATTGATATTTTTCGGGGAGATGATGAACTGAGGCAGTCGCTATGAAGAGAAGGAATGTGGAAGAATTTTTATGTATTTTCTTTTTCAATTCGGTTGTATATTTTTCTGTGTAAAAATTGTGTGAAAGATATGAATTTCGGTTGATTGAGGTAGCAACAAGAGTTGTTTAAGTTTGCATAAGTAATTTACATGCCCAATGTAAACCAAAACCCCAATTAACTCATAAAAAACAAATGAACTTCACTATTTGCATATGTATATTCACAAGCATCATTGTGAATCCAAACCAAAATTAACAAATATGCAATGTTTGTCAATTATATTGCAAGCTTGCATACAACTAACAAAAAAATCAAGTAGAATTCATATCTTTCCTAAAATACATAAACAAACATGGTAAATCCCTTGCCTCTATCTGAAATATCGAAGTTGGTCATCTAAGAACAGTAATAAACACCTTATAGTTTTGATGAAACTTCATGTTCCAAGTGTTAAAATAAGGTATAGAAGCTTCCCATGCTTAACAAATATTTCCTCTTGACTGAAGGGTACTTTTTGGTTAAGGTCAAGACAACAAAGTTCAACAATAGTCTCTAAGAACATCAAGATACATAGGGAGGTTGATGTGTTTGATTACATGCCAATCACATACTATCATACATGATAGAATCCAGTGGAAACCTTGCAACCATAAAAGCCACTATACACAATTGTGCATTTAAAGTATCCCATGGGTATATAGAAAGAGGGCATAGAACTAAAATAACATCAAGTGGAATCCATACATGGCTCAAATTACATATAGAAAAAGATCTGCTAAATAACCTTTGGAGTCCAAAAAACATCACGCTACAACAAATAATTACATATATAACGAGCTCGTTGCCTATACTGGGATTTTATTCATCAATAGCACATTATGTTGCCTATTCTAGGGTCTAGATATTGCCTCTACCCGCAATTTGGAAGTTAGTCCTGCAAGGGCATTAGTCAGCACCTCACAATTTCAGTGAAACTTAATAATCCAAGCCTTAAAATAAGCTAGAAGAGCTTCCCAATCAACATATGCACATAGGACATTTTATGTACACATGCATATGGAAATTGGAATTAATAATTGAATTTAGGACATAAATTTAAAATTTAAAATGTTAAATGTTTATTCTTTACTGTAAAATTCAAGATCAATTTTAAAATTTATATAATAGATTAAGTTTATGTTGTTAGTTTTCATACATTAGTTCTACACTTTTAAGTGCTTAGAGATGTCATTATATCATGTGTTTATTTTTCTAATGATATTTTATTTGTATTTATGATTGCAGTGGATACTATGGTTGTGGAAAGAGGCAACAAGCATCAGGGTCTGGGAAAAACAAGAGAAAGTTAGAGTTTTGATGTGTTAGTCCAGGACAAATATGTATTTTCCGTACAATCCAGAGTTAGAGTATAGGGGCACGGTCTAGGACAGATGTACTTTTGTTTTCACATGTACATCAAAGATGTTTTTGATACATGTACATTGACATGCCATATAAGGACCTTCTATTTTTGTAATATAACTTTCATGATATAAAAAATATTTCATATCAAGGCTCTTGAGATATTCATGGTTCAGTCTTTTAAGTGTGATTATACACGTGTGGCCAATAATGTTTCTATGTGTAATGTTCCCAATTTTTTATAGATTTTACGATTGCATGGAGATATCAGTTATAAATTTGAGAACAATGCACAATTACAATATTACGTAATCACAAAAATGTACATTTCAATTGTTTTTTAGCACGATCCAATTGCATATACAATGTTAAATTGTATTCCCAAATATGGAACATACCTAATAGACATAAGCACCCAACACAACTAAGAAACTGATCCAACTAAGTGGAATACAAAAGCACCTTACCCACATAACAACTTAACAAACTTTTAAAGGATGCACGAAGTTGACACACCTAAGTGATGCACCTGTGTGGTCTACATAAATGAAATTAGTGTTTGGCATGATGTCTTTCATCTAACGAATACATGGGATACACATCAAACCTAAAAGTATCCGAGTATTATAAGGTTGATTCAAAATAATGGTTATGAATATATCCTGCACATTATTTTATCATTTTGTTAATGTACATGGCATTTGATGAATGGCCTCGAGGAACAACTTTGGAAGAGATGAAAATTATGTGTGATTTTATTTTAGTTTAAATTGATTAGAGAAGTACTATTTTGAATATTGTTTTATAAATTTATGTTTATGGAGTATTATTCGAAGCATTCATAGTGTGAAGATATATATTTTTTAATAATGGCGTAATAGGTTGGCCACTTGTTTCTAAACATAAGTATGTTCCATTACATGGTTATTGACGTAATGGCATTGTCTCCTCTTTCATTTCATCATACAAATGCTCACATCTCTTGGATGACCAAGCTAAATTAATATGGGAAACAACCTTCTTTCGAATTTACAGTCTCACAAATGATATGAGATCCTAAGATCAATTCACATACACATAGAGATCGACAACTCCTTCCGCCTTGATTAAAACAAAAACAAAGAATATTTCTTGCTTGACAATGATAGGAAATAAGTCAAGTTCAACACCTCACAAAAGTTAACATAATTCTCAATAGCTACACATGGAATAATAGTTTGCAACAATTATTTTTTCAAGAGGGGAATATCTACAATCACCTTCAAGATGACCTCTATGTGCAAAAATTTCACATTCACTTACTGAGCAAAACCCTAGTTTCCAAAATTCACCAAAAAAATGATCCCTTGTCCATGGACCCAGAGTAGAGGGCCACCCCTAGCACTATCTTAATGTACTGAATCCAACATAGTTGATGGTTCGTTGATCCAATTAATGGCCATCATTTTATCGCATGTTGAATCCCACCTCCTACAGGCTTTCAGGGACACCTATTGAATCCCTACCCGGGGCATAGAATGGAAACCATGCATCAAAATGGGCTTCCAGTGGGTCATGCAAGCGTGTTTAGGAATGTTCCATGTGGGAATGCTAGCCACATGTTCACGTTCAAGGAATTTTCCAAGCTGACCCCTGTGTGCAAAAATTTGACATTCGCTTACTGAGGAAAACCCTAGTTTCCAAAATTGACCAAAAAAATGATCCCTTGTACATGGACCCATATTATAGGGCCACCCATAACACTATAGCAATGTCCTGAATCCAATGGAGCTGACAGTTCGTAAATCCGAGCAACTATCATCATTCTATGGCACATTGAATCCCACCTCCTACAGGCTTTCAGGGACACTTGTTGAATCCCTACTATGTGCATAGAATGGAAATCGTGCATCAAAACGGGCTTCTAGTGGTTCATGAAAGTGTATTTAGGCATGTTCCATGTGGTAATGCTAGCCACATGTTCACGGTCGAGGAATTTTCAAAGCTGACCCCTATGTGCAAAAATTTCACATTCACTTACTGAGCAAAACCCTAGTTCCCAAAATTGACCAAAAAATGATCCCTTGTCCATGGACCTAGAGTAGAGGGCCACCCCTAGCACTATCCCTATGTCCTAAATCCAACAAATTCAATGGTTCATTGATCCAATTAGCGACCATCATTCTATCGCACGTTGAATCCCACTTCCTACAGTCTTTTAGGGACGCCCGTTGAATCCCTACTTGGGGCATAGAATGGAAACCATGCATGAAAATGGGCTTCTGGTGAGTCATGCAAGCATGTTTAGGCATGTTCCATGTGGGAATGCTAGCCACACATTCATGGTCGAGCAATATGAAAATTTGACCCCCATGTGCAAAAATTTGACATTCCCTTATGGAGCAAAACACTAGTTTCCAAAATTGACCAAAAAAATGATCCCTTGTCCATGGACCCAGATTAGAGTGCCTCTTATAGCACTATCCCGATGTCCTACATCCAACAGAGCTAATGGTTCATCGATCCGAGAAACAGTCATAATTATATCGAGCGTTGAATCCCACCTCCTACAAGCTTTCAGGGACACCTATTGAATCCCTACCTGGTGCATAGAATGGAAACCGTGCATCAAAATGGGATTTCGATGGGTCATGCAAGCATGTTTAGGAAGGTTCCATGTGGGAACACTATCCACACTTTCACGGTTGAGGAATTTACAAAGTTGACCCCTATGTGCAAAATTTAGACATTTCCTTACTAAGAAAAACCCTAGTTTCCAAAATTGACCAATAATATGATCCCTTGTCCATGGAACCAGAGTAGAGGGCCAACCCTATCACTATCCCAATGTATTGAATCCAATGGAGTCAACGGTTTATCAATCTGAGCAATGACCATCATTCCATTGCACGTTGAATCCCACCTCCTATAGGCTTTTAGGAACGCCTATTGAATCCCTACTCAAGGCATAGAATGGAAATCGCAAATCAAAATGGGCTTTTGGTGTGTCATGCAAGCATGTTTAGGCATGTTCCATCAGGTAATGCTAGCCACATGTTCACGATCGATAAAATATGCAAAGTTGACCCCCATGTGCAAAAATTTGGCATTCCCTTATTGAGCAAAACTCTAGTTTCCAAAATTGACCAAAAAAATGATCCCTTGTTCGTGGACCCAGATTAGAGGGCCTCCCGTAGCACTATGTCAATTTCTTGAATCCAATGGATTTGACGTTTCATCGATCCAAGCAACGGTCATCATTCTATGGCACGTTGAAGCCCACCTTCTACAGGCTTTCAGGGACACTTGTTGAATCCCTACCCGGTGCATATAATGGAAACCGTGCATCAAAAAGGGCTTCTGGTGGGTCATGCAAGCATGTTTAGGAAGGTTCCATGTGGGAATGCTAGCCACACCTTCATGGTTGAGGAATTTGTAAAGTTGTCCCCTATGTGCAAAAATTAGACATTCCCTTACTGAGCAAATCCTAGTTTCCAAATTTGACCAAAAAAATGATCCCTTGTCCATGGACCTAGAGTAGAGGGACACCCCTAGCACTATCCCAATGTCTTGAATCCAACGGAGTCAACGGTTTGTCGATCTGGGCAATGAAAATAATTATATCGCATGTTGAATCCCAACACCTACAGGATTTGGTGACACTTTTTGAATCTCTAACCAGGGCATAGAATGGAAACTATGCATCAAAACGAGGTTTTGGTGGGTCATGTACGCATGTTTAGGCAGGTTCCATGTGGGAATGATAGCCACATGTTCACGGTTAAGGAATATGCAAAGTTGAACCCTATGTGCAGATATTTGACATTGCATTACTGAGCAAAGTATGATTTCTATGGTTTAGAATGCAAAATATGGTTTACGGTGCAAACTTGAGTTAATACGATTGGATATAGGGTTTGTAAGATAGTATTGGAAATGGTTATTAGGCTAGTATTACCACTCCTTGACGTCACAACTCCCGTGGAGAAATAAATTATTAGAGTCAAGGAGATAGTTATCGGATTCAAGGAGATGTCATTATAAGATCAACTTCGAGATTCAAGGCAAATACAATAGACATATCCTAGATAGAGTGGTAGATAATGGTCTTGGGCTATACGACATGAGTCATGTAAGTATCAATATAATACAACAAATCCATGATGAATCTCAAGTGCAATTTATTAAGTTGTAGAAGTCTATTGAATTTAGCAATCTATCAAGTGCTCAATCTATCAAGCTATAAATAATCAATGAGACCATGAAACCAAAATATCTTACTACCACATACCTAACTACATACCTATGGTCATTCTACTAGACCATCGAGATCACCTCTAATAGCAATGATATCCTTTATCCTTTCATGCTCGAAGTAAGGAAACAAGTATCGTGACTTTGGTGAGTTCTTGTTTGGCATTATTTGCAGCTAGAGGTTTGTGCCAATAACTAAGTTTGTATAATGGTATACAATTTGACCTGGTCTATAATATTCATACAGAACATTTTTTCTTTCGTGCGTGGGAAACCTGTGTCAAATTTTCTCCTTTGATAACCATCGACGAGAATTTTTTAATTGCCCCGCACTACCATCAGATCAAATCCAATGTTGTTCCATTTGTATATTGTTATCCTCCAAGTGTTTTTAGAACAATTGAAAGTTGTGTTGTACAAAATCCAAGTCATGACACCTGTCATCACTTATGTAAAAGTGACACTCCTTCCATATAACCCTTTTCTCTTCAATACTATCTTCCCCATGTCTATAGGTGATATGGACCATTATGTTGACCTGGTCTGAGTGATAATATTGACTCTGAATCTTGTTATGTGGTTGAAGAGTGTATTTTTCCGCAAAATCGACCACTGATAATATATTTTCAATAGGAAATGTATCCCTGCATGTTCTAAACTGCTCATCTTGCCAATGAGCCACATGTACATGCTTTACATACTGGTGTGTATTTTCAAATAATTCCTCCATGAAGTTGCATACCAGTACTTGGTAGATAAAAAATAAAGATGTACAAATCAATAGGTTGTTACATATATGAAGTAGAAATACATGAAAAAAAAATACTATCCAAGAACTCGTTACTAACCCGAGAGGTGACCAATTGTATTTTTTTCCTTTCAGTCCCTCCACCGATATCATACGTGACATATTTGAATGACTGCAAGTTCACTTCATGTCTCCCAAGTTCATGCTCATTGGTGACATGTATGCATTTTTCCAAAAATGCCATTCCACTACACCTTGGGCATGTCCCATCTACGCAAGGCCTTTGATAAAATGTGCAACCTTCTGTCCTTCTACACAAAATGATATTGTTAAAGTATCTAGATGATGTCGGTGGCAATGTAGTTGAGCATTCTTGCACAAGAGTGTTATGCAATACACGCAATATATGTATATATGTGCCATAATAATAACTGTACTCAATGTGATATTGACAACATGTGTTACGAGTTGTGTTTATTTTAACATACCATGGTTTGCATTTCTCGAAGGATCTTTGGCCCAAGTTAATTTCATTATGTTCATATCTAAATCTCTCATATAATTCTGTTTGTGTCATGTCAAGAAAATGTTTAATGTGGAGCTCACGATCCCTTGAACCCATTCTTAATTTTCGTACATATTTTTGGTTGGAAGAAGGTCTACTATTGTCACACCAAAGCTCCTGCACCAGCCCCTTTACCACATCAATGAGTTTCATATCGGAGTGTGGAAACCTACTAACGAAGGACAAGACATCTGTTTCACCAGATTCAAGTTTTTCTCTTCTAGAACAATACCTACAGAGTGCTTTGATATCCAATCCTACAAGTTTGGATGTAGGCTTAAGAAGGCGAAGGAACTTGGTGCTTTTGTTAAAAACACACAACAAGCTGCATTATGATCCTTTGAACGAGATTTCTTTCCAATAGTACTAAATGAATCTACTAAACTTTTGACAACATGAGAACTTGGTTCATAACTATTTATCATCTTTATCCTTAAGTTTTTCCTAACTACATTCATAGACCTAGATTTTAACAATGATATAAATAATATACATTTATCTCCATCACATTTAAAATCAAAATAGTTGACAAGTATCTATTGAGATTGATATGCAATACTGCATCTAGACAGTGTACCTTCAAGTGAACCAATGAGACTTTCATCGATCTGTATATGTTTTGGATTTCTTTGGCGTGAAGTTGCTAATGGAGGTAGGGAGGTTGGAACTGCACCCTGTACCATATCACCCGGTCGGTTTGGTGTTTGAACATGAGATTCATGTCCTTCCGTGTCTTCTTGTTGGTCGGACGGTGGAAATTGGAAATACTCCTGGGTGGTCTGAAAAACATTGTCTTCTTCGAGCATACATTCGTCATTCAACGTCTCTCTAACTTCATCACTTGTATACCCACATTCCATTAAATATGCAAAGGTTTCAGGTGGCCTTGACGTTCACCTTCATTTTACTCCTTGATTGGTGCCATGTAGTGGTCGTTCTTCTACTGATATGGAGACTGAAGGCCCCTCGATCGAATGTGTTATTGTTAACAAAAACAGGGGTGCGTTTTGACCACATAAAATGAGTGCGCATTTTACTCTAATAGTGTTTAGGAGCATTTAAGAAGGTAGTTGAACAGCTAAGGGATCATTCAAGGTTTAGGGGGAATTAACAAGCACTCCCTTAGTATTTGCGCCTTAACAACCCCCCTCTCTTCAACCTAACTATATTGTTTTACAACTCAAGGGATGTGTGTGTGAGGAAAAGATAGGTTAAGGGGTGTTAGTAATAAGGGGAGACATGGGGATGTGTGTGTGTGAGAGAGAGAGATAGGTTAGGGGGTGTTAGTGGTAAGGGGAGACATAGGGATGTGTGTGTGTGTGTGTCAGAGATATAGGTTAGGGGGTGCCAGTGGTAAGGCGAGACAAAGGGATGTGTGTGTGATAGAGAGATAGGATAAGGGGTGCTAGTGGTAAGGGGAGACATAGGGATGTGTGTCTGTGTGTGTATGTGTATCAGAGAGATAGGTTAAGGGGTACTAGTGGTAAGGGGAGACACAGGGATGTGTGTGTGTGTGTGTCAAATAGAGAGGTTAGGGGGTGTTAGTGGTAAGGGGAGACATAGGGATGTGTGTGTGTGTGTGTCAGAGGGGAGACATAGGGATGTGAGTGTGTGTGTGTCATAGGGGAGACACAGGGATGTGTGTGTGTGTGTGTGTCATAGGGGAGACACAGGTAGACCTATAGATGTGACATGTGTATGTGTGTGGGGGTGTCTAGGTGTTGTAGGTTATAGGTTAGGGGGTGTTGGTGGTAAGGGGAACTATAGGGATGTGTGTGTGAGAGAGATAGAGACAAAGATAGAATGGGGGGGTCCTTAGTGGGATGGGGTGACCTGTGGATGTGTGTGTGTGTGTGTGAGAGAGAGGAAGGGGTGTGTTAGGAGTTTAGGAG
>LPNX010119513.1:0-12768 GCA_001517045.1 Pseudotsuga menziesii
CAACATAGTCCCCTTTTGTGAAAATTATACTTTCCATTGTCGCTCCTACAAATTCTGTAACACACAATTGAATTATAATTTGTGGTTAAGGTTAAACCATGTAAACTGTGCTCTTATATTTTAGGCAAAACACAATCTACAAAAAAATAATGTACTTCTAATAGCTAAAAAGGGTATGGCATCATTTTGTTGTGCAAATTAAACATTGTTCCCCACCATTTAGTCCCCACCGCCAAAAGGGACTTTACATATAAATTATGATGGAGCTACAAAGCGTAACCAAAACAAGATTGGTTATCAATGTATATAATCTTAATACAAACACAAAACTATTCTTAGAAAACTTGTAAAAATGTCTAAAAACTTTCCATACTTAAGAACTTGTAATAGTATTGAAGGTAGTTATTAAGTAGGTTGGAAGCCAGCCATGATCGATCATGCAAGTTTGTATAATCATGGAACTTGTAATAGTATTGAAGGTAGTTATTAAGTAGGTTGGAAGCCAGCCATGATCGATCATGCAAGTTTGTATAATCATGGCTCATTGAGATTTATTTTTTGTATCATTTGTTCAAAGTAAATTCAAATATCCTTGAGTGGAGTCATCCCTATTTTAAGTACTCCCGAAAATAGTTATTTGGTGTCATCTAAACCTATATTGTAGATTAGTGAAGAATAAAATCTATATGGAACTAGAGTAATACAAAATCCCAAGCAATGCTACTTGATTCCACTATTAGTATACTAATACATAGTAGAAGTTTTTTGAATTATAAGCGACTCCTAGCTTAGCGACTACTAATACATAGCGACTACTAGCTTTCCTTCTAGCATAAGCATTTCCTTCTAGCATAAGCACACATGCTTATGCTAGAAGAAAAGCTAGCACTCATTAGCTTTCCAGAAGAAAAACCCTGAGCATGGTGATTGGTGGTTGCTAGGTTATACCTTGGTCTTGTGCCATGTACTCTATTTTGAAATAAGCACATGGCACAAAATCAAGGAAAGCTAGTGACTCCTAGCTTTCGTTCTAGCCTAAGCATTTTCTTGTAGCATAAACACACATATTTATGCTAGAATGAAAGCTAGTAGTCGCTAGCTTTCTAATAGATAAACCCTGAGCATGGTGATTGGTGGTTGCTAGCTTATACCTTGAGCTTATGCCATGTGCTCTATTTTGAAAGAAACACATGGCACAAGATCAAAAAAATCTAGCAACTGCTAGCTTTCTTTCTAACATAAGCATTTCCTTCTAGCATAAGCACATATGCTTATGCTAGAAGGAAAGTTATCAATCGCTAGCTTTACAATAGAAAAACCTTAGCCATGGTGATTAGTGGTTGCTAACTTATACGGTAATCTTGTGCCATGTCCTCTATTTTGAAATAAGCACATGGCACAAGATCAAGGAAAGCTATCAACTGCTCGCTTTCCTTCTAACATAAGCATTTTCTTCTAGCATAAGCACACATGTTTATGCACACATGCTTATGCTAGAAGGAAAGCTAGTAGTCGCTAGCTTTCCAATAGAAAAACCTTGGGCATGGTGATTGTTGGTTGCTAGGTTATACCTAGAGCTTGTGTCATGTACTCTATTTTGAAATCAGCACGTGGCACAGGATCAAGGAAAGCTAGTGACTGCTATCTTTCCTTATAGAATAAGCATTTCCTTCTAGCATAATCACACATGCTTATGTTATTGGAAAGCTAGAAATCGCTAGCTTTCCAATAAAAAAACCATGGGCATGGTGATTGGTGGTTGATAGGTTATACGTTGATCTTGTGCCATGTGCTCTATTTTGAAAGAAGAAAACGGAACAAGATCAAGGAAAGATAGCATAAGCATTTCCTTCTGGCATAACCACACATTCTTATGCTAGAAGGAAAATTATCAGTCGCTAGCTTTCCAATAGAAAAACCCTAGCCATGGTGATTGGTGGTTGCTAGCTTATACCTTGAGCTTGTGCCATGTGCTCTATTTTGAAAGAAGCACATGGCACAAGATAAAGGAAAGCTAGCGACTACTAGCTTTCTTTCTAGCATAAGCATTTTCTTATAGCATAAGCATAAGCACACATGTGCTTATGCTAGAAGGAAAGATAACAATTGCTAGCTTTCTAATAGAAAAACTCTATCCATGAAGGAAAGCTAGCAGTCGTTAGCTTTCCAATTGATAACACTATCCATGGTGATTGGTGGTTGCTAGCTTATACCTTCAGCTTACGCCATGTGCTCTATTTTGAAATAAACACATGGCACAAGATCAAGGAAAGCTAGCGACTGCTAGCTTTCCTCCTAGCATAAGCATTTCCTTGTAGGATAATAACACATACTTATGCTAGAAGAGTCTCTAGCTTTCTAATAGAAAAATCATGTCCATGGTGATTGGTGGTTGCTAGATTATACTTTGAGCTTGTGTCATGTGCTCTATTTTGAAATAAGAACATGGAAACAGATCAAAGAAAGCTGGCGACTGCTAGCTTTCCTTGTAGCATAAGAATTTCCTTCTATCATAAACACACATGCTTATGCAAGAAGGAAAGCTAACAGTCGCTAGCTTTCCAATACAAAAACCCTGTCCATGGTGATTGGTGGTTGTTAGCTTATACCTGGAGCTTGTGTCATGTACTCTATTTTTAACGAATGCTACCTTTCCTTCTAGCAAATGCATTTCCTTTTAGCATGACACACATACTTATGTTAGAAAGAAAGCTAGCACTCGCTAGCTTTCCAATAGAAAAACCTTGGGCATGGTGATTGGTGGTTGTTAGCTTATACTTTGAACTTGTATCATGTACTCTATTTTCAAATAAGCACATGGCGCAAGATTAAGGAAATCTATCGACTGCTAGATTTCCTTCTAGCATAAGCATTTCCTTCTAGGATAATAACACATACTTATGCTAGAAAGAAAGCTAGCAGTCGCTAGCTTTCCAATAGAAAAATCTTGTCCATGGTGATTGGTGGTTGCTAGCTTATACCTTGAGCTTGTGCCATGTGCTCTATTTTGAAATAAACACATGACAAAAGATCAAGGAAAGCCAGCAACTGCTAGCTTTACTTGTAGCATAAAAAAATTTCTTCTAGCGACTGCACACATGCCTATGCTACAAGGAAAGCTAGCAGTCGCTAGCTTTCCAATAGAAAAATAATAAGAATCTCTTTAAGTTCACATTTCCTAAAGATTCATAACAGCCTATCCCATAGAGACCATCATTTAACTTGTTAAATGAATAACGTTTGGACATGTCAACATGAGAGAATAAGTGTTTATAAATGACAAGCTTTAAAAACTCAGCGTCTTCTTCCACATTCACCTCATAATAAAACTTCCCATTACATAGAATAAGCACACATGCTTATGTTATTGGAAAGCTAGCAATCGCTAGCTTTCCAATAAAAAAACCCTGGGCATGGTGATTGGTGGTTGATAGGTTATACGTTGATCTTGTGCCATGTGCTCTATTTTTAAAGAAGAACACGGAACAAGATCAAAAAAAGCTAGCATAAGCATTTCTTTCTGGCATAACCACACATTCTTATGCTAGAAAGAAAGTTATCAGTCGCTAGCTTTCCAATAGAAAAACCCTAGCCATGGTGATTGGTGGTTGCTAGCTTATACATTGAGCTTGTGGCATGTGATCTATTTTGAAAGAAGCACATGGCACAAGATAAAGGAAAGCTAGTGACTGCTAGCTTTCTTTCTAACATAAGCATTTCCTTCTAGCATAAGCACACATGTGCTTATGCTAGAAGGAAAGATAACAATTGCTAGCTTTCTAATAGAAAAACTCTAGCCATGAAGGAAAGCTAGCAGTCGTTAGCTTTCCAATTGATAACATTGTCTATGGTGATTGGTGGTTGCTAGCTTATACCTTCAGCTTGCCCCATGTGCTCTATTTTGAAATAAACACATGGCACAAGATCAAGGAAATCTAGCGACTGCTAGCTTTCCTCATAGCATAAGCATTTCCTTCTAGGATAATAACACATACTTATGCTAGAAGGAAAGCTAGCAGTCGCTAGCTTTCCAATAGAAAAATCCTGTCCATGGTGATTGGTGGTTGCTAGATTATACTTTGAGCTTGTGCCATGTGCTCTATTTTGAAATAAAAACATGGCAACAGATCAAATAAAGCTAGCGACTGCTAGCTTTCCTTGTAGCATAAGAATTTTCTTCTATCATAAACACACATGCTTATGCAAGAAGGAAAGCTAACAGTCGCTAGCTTTTCAATACAAAAACCCTGTCCATGGTGATTGGTGGTTGTTAGCTTATACCATGAGCTTGTGCCATGTACTCTATTTTTAACGAATGCTACCTTTCCTTCTAGCAAATGCATTTCCTTTTAGCATGACACACATGCTTATGTTAGAAGGAAAGCTAGCAGTCGCTAGCTTTCCAATAGAAAAACCCTGGGCTTGGTGATTGGTGGTTGCTAGCTTATACTTTGAACTTGTATCATGTACTCTATTTTCAAATAAGCACATGGCACAAGATCAAGGAAAACTAGCGACTACTGCTAGCTTTCCTTATAGCATAAGCATTTTCTTCTAGGATAATAACACATACTTATGCTAGAAAGAAAGCTAGCAGTCGCTAGCTTTCCAATAGAAAAATCTTGTCCATGGTGATTGGTGGTTGCTAGCTTATACCTTGAGCTTGTGCCATGTGCTCTATTTTGAAATAAACACATGACAAAAGATCAAGGAAAGCCAGCGACTGCTAGCTTTACTTGTAGCATAAGAATTTTTTTTTTAGCGACTGCACACATGCTTATGCTACAAGGAAAGCTAACAGTCACTAGCTTTCCAATAGAAAAATAATAAGAATCTCTTTAAGTTCACATTTCCTAAAGATTCATAATAGCCTATCCCATAGAGACCATCATTTAACTTGTTATATGAATAACTTTTGGACATGTCAACATGAGAGAATAAGTGTTTATAAATGACAAGCTTTAAAAACTCAGCGTCTTCTTCCACATTCACCTCATAATAAAACTTCCCATTACATAGAATAAGCACACATGCTTATGTTATTGGAAAGCTAGCAATCGCTATCTTTCCAATAAAAAAACCCTGGGCATGGTGATTGGTGGTTAATAGGTTATACGTTGATCTTGTGCCATGTGCTCCATTTTGAAAGAAGAACACGGAACAAGATCAAGGAAAGCTACCATAAGCATTTTCTTCTGGCATAGCCACACATTCTTATGCTAGAAGGAAAGTTATCAGTCACTAGCTTTCCAATAGAAAAACCCTAGCCACGGTGATTGGTGGTTGCTAGCTTATACCTTGAGCTTGTGCCATGTGCTCTATTTTGAAAGAAGCACATGGCACAAGATAAAGGAAAGCTGGCGACTGCTAGCTTTCTTTCTAGCATAAGCATTTCCTTCTAGCATAAGCACATAGAAAGAAAGATAACAATTGCTAGCTTTCTAATAGAAAAACTCTAGCCATGAAGTAAAGCTAGCAGACGTTAGCTTTCCAATTGATAACACTGTCCATGGTGATTGGTGGTTGGTCGCTTATACCTTTAGCTTGCGCCATGTGCTCTATTTTGAAATAAACACATGGCACAAGATCAAGGAAAGCTAGCGACTGCTAGCTTTCCTCCTAGCATAAGCATTTCCTTGTAGGATAATAACACATACTTATGCTAGAAGGAAAGCTAGCAGTCGCTAGCTTTCCAATAGAAAAATCCTGTCCATGGTGATTGGTGGTTGCTAGATTATAATTTTAGCTTGTGCCATGTGCTCTATTTTGAAATAAGAACATGACAACAGATCAAAGAAAGCTAACGACTGCTAGCTTTCCTTGTAGCATAAGAATTTCCTTTTATCATAAACACACATGCTTATGCAAAAAGAAAAGCTCACAGTCGCTAGCTTTCCAATACAAAAACCCTGTACATGGTGATTGGTGGTTGTTAGCTTATACCTTGAGCTTGTGCCATGTACTCTATTTTTAACGAATGCTACATTTCCTTCTAGCAAATGCATTTCCTTTTAGCATGACACGCGTGCTTATGTTAGAAGGAAAGCTAGCAGTCACTAGCTTTCCAATAGAAAAACCCTGGGCATGGTGATTGGTGGTTGCTAGCTTATACTTTGAACTTGTATCATGTACTCTATTTTCAAATAAGCACATGGCACAAGATGAAGGAAAGATAGCGACTGCTAGCTTTCCTTATAGCATAAGCATTTCCTTCTAGGATAATAACACATACTTATGCTACAAATAAAGCTAGCAGTCGCTAGCTTTTGAATAGAAAAATCTTGTCCATGGTGATTGGTGGTTGCTAGCTTATACCTTGAGCTTATGCCATGTACTCTATTTTGAAATAAACACATGACAAATGATCAACGAAACCCAGCGACTGTTAGCTTTACTTGTAGCATAAGAATTTTTATTCTAGCGACTGCACACATGCTTATGCTACAAGGAAAGCTAGTAGTCGCTAGCTTTCCAATAGAAAAATAATAAGAATCTCTTTAAGTTCACATTTCCTAAAGATTCATAATAGCCTATCCCATAGAGACCATCATTTAACGCGTTAGATGAATAACTTTTGGACATGTCAACATGAGAGAATAAGTGTTTATAAATGACAAGCTTTAAAAACTCAGCGTCTTCTTCCACATTCACCTCATAATAAAACTTCCCATTACATAGAATAAGCATGCATGCTTATGTTATTGGAAAGCTAGCAATCGCTAGCTTTCCAATAAAAAAACCCTGGGCATGGTGATTGGTAGTTGATAGGTTATACGTTGATCTTGTGCCATGTGCTCTATTTTGAAAGAAGAACACGGAACAAGATCAAGGAAACCAAGCATAAGCATTTCCTTCTGGCATAACAACACATTCTTATGCTGGAAGGAAAGTTGTCAGTCGATAGCTTTCCAATAGAAAATCCCTAGCCATGGTGATTGGTGGTTGCTAGCTTATACCTTGAGCTTGTGCCATGTGCTCTATTTTGAAAGAAGCACATGGCACAAGATAAAGGAAAGCTAGTGACTGCTAGCTTTCTTTCAAGCATAAGCATTTCCTTCTAGCATAAGCACACTTATGCTAGAAGAAAAGATAACAATTGCTAGCTTTCTAATAGAAAAAATCTAGCCATGAAGGAGAAAGTTAGCAGTCGTTAGCTTTCCAATTGATAACATTGTCTATGGTGATTGGTGGTTGCTAGCTTATACCTTCAGCTTGCGCCATGTGCTCTATTTTGAAATAAACACATGGCACAAGATCAAGGAAAGCTAGCGACTGCTAGCTTTCCTCCTAGCATAAGCATTTCCTTCTAAGATAATAACACATACTTATGCTAGAAGGAAAGCTAGCAGTCGTTAGCTTTCCAATAGAAAAATCATGTCCAAGGTGATTGGTGGTTGCTAGATTATACTTTGAGCTTGTGCCACGTGCTCTATTTTAAAATAAGAACATGGAAACAGATCAAAAAAAGCTAACGACTGCTAGCTTTCCTTGTAGCATAAGAATTTTCTTCTATCATAAACACACATGCTTATACAAGAAGGAAAGCTAACAGTCACTAGCTTTCCAATACAAAAACCTTGTCCATGGTGATTGGTGGTTGTTAGCTTATACCTCGAGCTTGTGCCATGTACTCTATTTTTAACGAATGCTACATTTCCTTCTAGCAAATGCATTTCCTTTTAGCATGACACACATGCTTATGTTAGAAGGAAAGCTAGCAGTCGCTAGCTTTCCAATAGAAAAACCCTAGACATGGTGATTGGTGGTTGCTAGCTTATACTTTGAACTTGTATCATGTACTCTATTTTCAAATAAGCACATGGCACAAGATCAAGAAAAGCTAGCGACTGCTAGCTTTCCTTCTAGCATAAGCATTTCCTTCTAGGATAATAACACATACTTATGCTAGAAAGAAAGCTAGCAGTCGCTAGCTTTCCAATAGAAAAATCTTGTCCATGGTGATTGGCGGTTGTTAGCTTATACCTTGAGCTTGTGCCATGTGCTCTATTTTGAAATAAACACATGACAAAAGATCAAGGAAAGCCAGCGACTGCTAGCTTTACTTGTAGCATAAGAATTTTTCTTCTAGCGACTGCACACATGCTTATGCTACAAGGAAAGCTAGCAGTCGCTAGCTTTCCAATAGAAAAATAATAAGAATCTCTTTAAGTTCACATTTCCTAAAGATTCATAATAGCCTATCCCATAGAGACCATCATTTAATTCGTTAGATGAATAACTTTTGGACATGTCAACATGAGAGAATAAGTGTTTATAAATGACAAGCTTTAAAAACTCAGTGTCTTCTTCCACATTCACCTCATAATAAAACTTCCCATTACATAGACTAAGCACACATGCTTATGTTATTGAAAAGCTAGCAATCGATAGCTTTCTGGGCATGGTGATTGGTGGTTGATAGGTTATACGTTGATCTTGTGCCATGTGCTCTATTTTGAAAAAAAAACACGGAACAAGATCAAGGAAAGCTAGCATAAGCATTTCCTTCTGGCATAACAACACATTCTTATACTGGAAGGAAAGTTGTCAGTTGATAGCTTTCCAATAGAAAAACCCTAGCCATGGTGATTTGTGGTTGCTAGCTTATACCTTGAGCTTGTGCCATGTGCTCTATTTTGAAAGAAGCACATGGCACAAGATAAAGGAAAGCTAGTGACTACTAGCTTTCTTTCTAGCATAAGCATTTCCTTCTAGCATAAGCACACATGTGCTTATGTGCTTATGCTAGAAGGAAAGATAACAATTTCTAGCTTTCTAATCGAAAAACTCTAGCCATGAAGGAAAGCTAGCGGTCGTTAGCTTTCCAATTGATAACACTGTCCATGGTGATTGGTGGTTGCTAGCTTATACCTTCAGCTTGCGCCATGTGCTCTATTTTGAAATAAACACATAGCACAAGATCAAGAAAAGCTAGCGACTGCTAGCTTTCCTCCTAGCATAAGCATTTCCTTGTAGGATAATAACACATACGTATGCTAGAAGGAAAGCTAGCAGTCGCTATCTTTCCAATAGAAAAATCATGTCCATGGTGATTGGTGGTTGCTAGATTATACTTTGAGCTTGTGCCATGTGCTCTATTTTGAAATAAGAACATGGCAACAAATCAAAGAAAGATAGCGACTGCTAGCTTTCCTTGTAGCATAAGAATTTTCTTCTATCATAAACACATATGCTTATGCAAGAAGGAAAGCTAACAGTCGCTAGCTTTCCAATACAAAAACATTGTCCATGGTGATTGGTGGTTGTTAGCATATACCTTGAGCTTGTGCCATGTACTCTATTTTTAACGAATGCTACCTTTCCTTCTAGCAAATGCATTTCCTTTTAGCATGACACACATGCTTATGTTAGAAGAAAATCTAGCAGTCGCTAGCTTTCCAATAGAAAAACCCTGGGCATGGTGATTGGTGGTTGCTAGCTTATACTTTGAACTTGTATCATGTACTCTATTTTCAAATAAGCACATGGCACAATATTAAGGAAAGCTAGCAACTGCTAGCTTTCCTTCTAGCATAAGCATTTCCTTCTAGGATAATAACACATACTTATGCTAGAAAGAAAGGTAGCAGTCGCTAGCTTTCCAATAGAAAAATCTTGTCCATGGTTATTGGTGGTTGCTAGCTTATACCTTGAGCTTGTGCCATGTGCTCTATTTTGAAATAAACACATGACAAAATATCGAGGAAAGCCAACGACTGCTAGCTTTACTTGTAGCATAAGAATTTTTCTTCTGGCGACTGCACACATGCTTATGCTACAAGGAAAGCTAGCAGTCGCTAGCTTTCCAATAGAAAAATAATAAGAATCTCTTTAAGTTCACATTTCCTAAAGATTCATAATAGCCTATCCCATAGAGACCATCATTTAACTTGTTAGATGAATAACTTTTGGACATGTCAACATGAGAGAATAAGTGTTTATAAATGACAAGCTTTAAAAACTCAGCGTCTTCTTCCATATTCACCTGATAATAAAACTTCCCATTACATAGAATAAGCACACATGCTTATGTTATTGGAAAGCTCGCAATCGCTAGCTTTCCAATAAAAAAACCCTAAGCATGGTGATTGGTGGTTAATAGGTTATACGTTGATCTTATGCCATGTGCTCTATTTTGAAAGAAGAACATGAAACAAGATAATAATAAAAAACTAGCATAAGCATTTCCTTCTGGCATAACCACACATTCTTATGCTAGAAGGAAAGTTATCAGTCGGCAGCTTTCTAATAGAAAAACCCTAGCCATGGTGATTGGTGGTTGCTAGCTTATACATTGAGCTTGTGGCATGTGCTCTATTTTGAAAGAAGCACATGGCACAAGATAAAGGAAAGCTAGCGACTGTTATCTTTCTTTCTAGCATACACATTTCCTTCTAGCATAAGCACACATGTGCTTATGCTAGAAGGAAAGATAACAATTGGTAGCTTTCTAATAGAAAAACTCTAGCCAAGAAGGAAAGCTAGCAGTCGTTAGCTTTCCAATTGATAACATTGTCCATGGTGATTGGTGGTTGCTAGCTTATACCTTCAGCTTGCGCCATGTGCTCTATTTTGAAATAAACACATGGCACAAGATCAAGGAAAGCTAGCAACTGCTAGCTTTCCTCCTAGCATAAGCATTTCCTTCCAGGATAATAACACATACTTATGCTAGAAGGAAAGCTAGCAGTCGCTAGCTTTCCAATAGAAAAATCATGTCCATGGTGATTGGTGGTTGCTAAAGTATACTTTGAGCTTGTGCCATGTGCTCTATTTTGAAATAAGAACATGGCAACAAATAAAAGAAAGCTAGCGACTGCTAGCTTTCCTTGTAGCATAAGAATTTTCTTCTATCATAAACACACATGCTTATGCAAGAAGGAAAGCTATACAAAAACCCTGTACATCGTGATTGGTGGTTGTTAGCTTATACCTTGAGCTTGTGCCATGTACTCTATTTTTAACGAATGCTACATTTCCTTCTAGAAAATGCATTTCCTTTTAGCATGACACACATGCTTATGTTAGAAGGAAAGCTAGCAGTCGCTAGCTTTCCAATAGAAAAACCCTAGGCATGGTGATTGGTGGTTGCTAGCTTATACTTTGAACTTGTATCATGTACTCTATTTTCAAATAAGCACATGGCACAAGATCAAGGAAAGCTAGCGACTGCTAGCTTTCCTTCTAGGATAAGCATTTCCTTTTAGGATAATAACACATACTTATGCTAGAAAGAAAGCGAGCAGTCGCTAGCTTTCCAATAGAAAAATCTTGTCCATGGTGATTGGTGGTTGCTAGCTTATACCTTGAGCTTGTTCCATGTGCTCTATTTTCAAATAAACACATGACAAAAGATCGAGGAAAGCCAGCGACTGATAGCTTTACTTGTAGCATAAGAATTTTTCTTCTAGCGACTGCACACATGCTTATGCTACAAGGAAAGCTAGCAGTCGCTAGCTTTGCAATAGAAAAATAATAAGAATCTCTTTAAGTTAACATTTCCTAAAGATTCATAATAGCCTATCCCATAGAGACCATCATTTAACTTGTTAGATGAATAACTTTTGGACATGTCAACATGAGAGAATAAGTGTTTATAAATGACAAGCTTTAAAAACTCAGCGTCTTCTTCCACATTCACTTCATAATAAAACTTCTCATTACATAGAATAAGCACACATGCTTATGTTATTGGAAAGCTAGCAATCGCTAGCTTTCCAATAAAAAAACCCTGGGCATGGTGATTGGTGGTTGGTAGGTTATACGTTGATCTTGTGTCATGTGCTCTATTTTGAAGGAAAAATACGAAACAAGATAATAATAAAAAAGCTAGCATAATCATTTCCTTCTGGCATAACCACACATTCTTATGCTAGAAGGAAAGTTATCAGTCGCTAGCTTTCCAATAGAAAAACCCTAGCCATGGTGATTGGTGGTTGCTAGCTGATACATTGAGCTTGTGGCATGTGCTCTATTTTGAAAGAAGCACATGGCACAAGATAAAGGAAAGCTAGCGACTGCTAGCTTTCTTTCTAGCATAAGCATTTCCTTCTAGCATAAGCACGCTTATGCTAGAAGGAAAGATAACAATTGCTAGCTTTCTAATAGAAAAACTCTAGCCATGAAGGACAACTAGCAGTCGTTAGCTTTCCAATTGATAACATTGTCCATGGTGATTGGTGGTTGCTAGCTTATACCTTCATCTTGCGCCATGTGCTCTATTTTGAAATAAACACATGGCACAAGATCAAGGAAAGCTAGTGACTGCTAGCTTTCCTCCTAGCATAAGCATTTCCTTCTAGGATAATAACACATACTTATGCTACAAGGAAAGCTAGCAGTCGCTAGCTTTCCAATAGAAAAATCATGTCCATGGTGATTGGTGGTTGCTAAATTATACTTTGAGCTTGTGCCATGTGCTCTATTTTGAAATAAGAACATGGCAACAGATAAAATAAAGCTAGCGACTGCTAGCTTTCCTTGTAGCATAAGAATTTTCTTCTATCATAAACACACATGCTTATGCAAGAAGGAAAGCTAATAGTCGCTAGCTTTCCAATACAAAAACCCTGTACATAGTGATTGGTGGTTGTTAGCTTATACCTTGAGCTTGTGCCATGTACTCTATTTTTAACGAATGCTACCTTTCCTTATAGCAAATGCATTTCTTTTTAGCATGACACACATGCTTATGTTAGAAGGAAAGCTAGCAGTCGCTAGCTTTCCAATAGAAAAACCCTAGGCATGGTGATTGGTGGTTGCTAGCTT